>JBAMYA010078881.1:0-23720 GCA_037176975.1 Arrhamphus sclerolepis | reverse complement strand
ATATATATATATATATATGTATATATGTAAATAATTCTATCTTCCAGTCGCCAACTTGAAGATGGTGATATCATCAACATTGATGTCACTGTAAGTTGATCCCCTAAAGAAACTCGTATCTATTAATACATGTCAGTTCAACATTTCTTTCATTTTTTTTTATTCTGCCTGTTTTTGAAAGGTATATTTGGATGGTTACCATGGTGACACCTCAGAAACCTTCTTGATTGGTCAGGTGGATGAGGTTGGGCAGCGACTGGTCGAGACTGCAAGGCGCTGCAGAGATGAGGCTATCGCTGCATGCAGGCCGGGTGCACAGCTCTGTATTATAGGAAACACCATCAGGTATGCACATGCACACAAGGAATACATAAATACTGATGTACTGCAGATTATTCTTTTCTGATTCAACACCTTGTGTGTTTCTGTACTCCTGCAGTGAAATAGCACAAGCCAATGGGTTTCAAGTGTGTCCCTATTTCATTGGACATGGAATAGGCTCATACTTTCACTGCCATCCTGAGATTTGGCACCATGGTAAGTTTGGCTCTAAAGTCTAAATGATGTGGCAGATATCCATGTTAGAGCTTCAGAGAGTGGGCCTCGTGCAATAACACAGGAATGTTTTTTTTTTTGTCTCTGTTTGTTATGTGGAAGTACATATTTGTGAGAATCAGTAGCACGGCTGACTGACAACCAAAAGGAGATTTTCTGTTCTTTTTCATTCAAATTTGATTAATTCATGAAAATGTCACTAAAAACTGAAGTCAGAAATTTTGCATTGTGATGATTCAGATCCTGTAAAATAAAAGAAAAGGTTAAAGGACTTTGAATGAATGAGAAATAAAACAGTTATTTTATACTGACACAGGTAGTTTGTACAGTCATTGACTGACAGAATGAATTCAGGCTTCGCAACAGGTGAATCCTCTACTTTCCTTTTCTCGCAGTGATGTCTGTGTTTTGGTCAAACTTAAGTTTTCCATCAAAGACAGCTCCCCAGTATTTGTAGTTTTGTTCTGACTGAAGTCTACGGTTAGCTCTGTGATTTTAGAGACTTTCAGGTCCAGAAAATAGTCATCACACCAGGTGGCAAACGAAGAGAGGGGCAGAACCGTGACGAAATTCATCACCCTGAAGCCGAGACAAAGCAAACACTATCAGAGAATTTCACAAAGCGACTGTTCGATTTTGGGCTCCTCCAGCTACCTGTGCACAGAATAAAAAGCAGAGATGATAAGACACAGCCCTGGGATGGTCCTGTGTTGGAAGCTGTCATGTTGGAGACATTTCTGTTCACCAGGACACACTGAGTCCAGTTAGTGAGGAAGTCCAGAAGCTTATCTGAAAGATTAAAATGTTGGCAGGTCTTCTAAATAAAATGTGGGGCTGCGTTTTGTTGAAAGCAGTTGAGAAATCTGCAAATACAAACCCTGCATGTGCTTTTGGTTTTTCTAGGTGCTGAAGAACCTTGTCAGCACCTTTACCAGGCTGATATGCAAATTGCACAGAATCAATTTTATCTGCAATGGAAATAAATCTTTTTGAATATTTTTCAAGGGTTTTATATCAAAAGTTTACGTCCTGTGGAGCAGAGTGGCAGATTCCACCACCTAGAACAGGCTGCTATGTAGACACATATTGAAAGGTTAGCTTTTATGCTACCCTTGTTTGCATACTATCACAGACTTTTCATTAAAACTCACAATTATCTTAACTTTCGCAAAAGAAAAAAAGGGGGTGAATATGTCTCCTTCAAACTATATATTATGAGGATTATGTCTCTTGCATGAGACCCAACTTAAACAGGAGCTTCTGGCATCTAACGTATTACTTACATGTAAATTGCACATGGACTATTTCTTCATAAATACGTTATTTTTCCATTTCCAGTGTAATGAATTATGGCTTTGTTTTCAGCTAATGACAACGACATTACTATGGATGAAGGGATGGCTTTCACGATAGGTAATTTCATTTGACCACTTATATGTGCACATGAAGATGTCCCTCTGTAAGCGTGTTGAGTTTATAACGTCTGTTTATCTCCCCCTTGTTAGAGCCCATACTGATGGAGGGGTCTGCAGAGTTTAGGATCTTAAAGGACAAGTGGACCGCAGTGTCAGTTGATGATAAAAGGTATGTTGATGCTTTTCCCAGAATTCTTGATTTTAGAAATATATACTACTATATACTACTTTACTGTTTGTGAGTGGATTTTAACAAAAGAGAGCTCGTAGACCCTTTTTATTTGAAATTATCTATTTTATTTATTTATTTTTCTACCAGACATGTTTCTTGCCTGACATACAAAATGTTTCACACATTTGTTTATTTTCTTCTAAGCAAGTTTTAATCAAAGTCAACAACAAATTTAATGTTCTTGCAGTCTTAAGGAACTATTGTGTTCAGATAATGCAATTAAAGTTTTCTCTTGCGTAATCCAACGCAAAGTCCTTCGCACAAAACGCATATGTTTTGGGTGATTTTTGAAATAAATCTAATGTTTTTGAATACATGCAACAACTGACTTAATTCATTTGTCTCTGTAAAATGACAATATCTTCACTAAATTGAAGGGTAATGCACAAATCAGCAGTAATGCTCACATAAAGATGGTGTGACGAGTGAGCACTGATCCGCTTGAAACAAAAATCACCATTCTTCTCTTTTGCAATCAAGTTAAGTGGACCTGGAGGAATTCATTTATTTGTTTGCCCTAGAAAACATATGAATGAATAAAAACGTTTGTATTAAAAATGCAGACCAATATTTCTTGTAATCTCAATGCCAAAGGTGGAATTTGCAGTTTCTGAGAGCGAATTTCCCCTCAGATCTGTTCTTTTAAAGTCTACGTGCATTTTCTCATACAGGTCGGCTCAGTTTGAACACACGGTGATAATTACTTCTGACGGAGTGGAGGTTCTCACTAAACTACCAGAAGAGCGTGATCTTTGAAGCAACACAAACGTGACGCTGATGCCGACGTTACATCAACTGAGGACGTAAACTACTGTTTGTGACAACAAAACGATGTTACACTACGTACTGGATCAGTGGTTTACACTGACAATTTAAGCATGTATGTAGATCTAGCCTTTGAAGTGGAAACAATGGGTGCTTTTGATCTTTAATTAAGGATTTCAGACTTAAAGAAGACCTTATATGTGTTAGGGGTATTTATTCTGGCAGCACAGGTTTGTGGTAAAGACAGTTTCCTCACAGCAAGAAGGTTTCTGGTCCCAGCAGTTCTTCTGTGTGGAGTTTGTATGTTCTCCCAGTGCTTGTGTGGGTTTTCTCTGGGTACTTTGGCGTTCTACCACAGTCCAAAAGAAACATGGATATTAGGTTAACTGGTACGCCTCGTCTACCTGCGAAATTACATTTGTTACCAACCAAATAGTTGGTCATTTCACTGTAAGTTCTGTCATTTTCTTTGAAATTGCAAACTGTTTTTATTTAAACTTGCTCAGTTTTAAATAAAACAATAGTTGTTTTTTTGTTGTTTTGTTTTTGTTTTTTATGTAATTCCTTTCACGTCTTTAAATCCAGGCTCAGATAACCCAAATTACTTTTGACTCATCAGTGACAGCTGCAGCGTTTACTCACAAAACGCAGTGTGGTATTTGGAAAAAAAAAGGTGAAGACCAAAGAGGATATTTCTGGAAGTGATGTAAGAGGATGTGCACTTGGTTGGTGACAGTTGGAAGATACATAAGACAGGGTTGGCGACCCCTAAAGGAAAAAGAAGAGGATAAATCTACAATGCAGTAAGTGAAATTGTGTAATGTCAAGTGTAGCCAGTAGATGGCAGCACAAACCTATTGTCTTGTTGCGTTGACTAACACTCCTATGGGGGTGGAGGGCTGCTGCCACCCTTTCTAGCACTACTGAAATTTATTTTCCTGATCACTGTCTTAGTGGAAAAAAGCATACATATGAGTCGTAAGAGTGAGTTTCATCTTATTAAACACCATTTGATAACTTTCTCAGCTGCCAAATCTGGGGTTAATTTTATTCTGCTATAAGTATGAAGGGCGTCTTCTTAGGATCAGCATACTATGTAATATCTAAGACTTCTATGTATTCTCTGACTCCGCTTACATGAGGGGCAAAGGGGAAAAATCCACCCAAACGATGGGTTCAATATGATGCTGAGTATGTAAATTCCAGACATACCAAGCTCCTTACTATTTTTCTATCACTCTCATGTCCACAGGTGGATATAATAAAGAGCAGAGCGTGCCATAACAGCATTTCATTCAAGGTTGTGCTTACAATTTAAATATACATACACTGTTTGATTTCCAAAAAACAATCTGAATTGCAATGCATTTGCTAAATGGTACAGTTAAAATAACATCTGTATGTGCAAGAGGTTTTCTGTTAGAGACTAACACTAGTTTTTATGTATTTGAATTGATTCTGCTTAATGCAGTCTAATGTAGGAGTTGTGGGGTTAAATGAGGATGCTTTATATGAGGGAGAAAAAATGGAAAAATTGGATTTCATCCCACAGCAGGGTGTGTTTTCACTTCCTGCCAATGTGCTTTACATGAAATTGTGTGTGTGTGTGTGTGTGTGTGGTCATGTCAGTAACAGTTTGTGGGTGAAGCAGGAAGGATTAGGCAAATAAGGGTGGGTCATCTAATGTGGTCATGTTCATCTAGGAAATGATTCATATACATTTTATTACATGAATGGTGAAAAGAATTGCGTGTCTTTTAATTAAATTTATTTTTTTAAATGTTTCATTCAACTTCAGGAGAAAAATCTCTTAAAAAAAAATATATATATATATCCAAAATACTAAGGCTGTCTTCACTGTACATTATTTGTTGTAGGAATCCAATCTTCTATTTGATTTCTGGGTGTGCTCCGTATATTTGAAGGAATATTACTTTCATGTGAATAAGTTCAATCATTTTTAACATTCACCCTCTCACTAATGCTTACTGGAATGGCATTAAATCTGGAAAAAAAGAAGGCGTTTGTACAAATTAAGAAAATCAAGTCAAAACAAAGAACAGAAAGTTTCAGTAGACATTGAAGAAGTGAATAAGAGCGGGGGAATAACAGGGAGTGGCAGAGTGAGGTGTTGGGCTCAAGGTCTGAGTTATCTTCTCTGCCTTCCATTCTTTCTCTGCATGTTGGGACTCATTCTTGAGCTTTTGCTCTGTAGTTTTCCTGTGGAACCTCACCTGTGTATTTAGAGGATTCCCAGCAGTATTAAATATTGACTATACGTGCCTCTTATGTCGAAGATTTACATTATGTATGTTATTTCTTACATGTGTTTTTCATTTCCCCATTCGGTTGTTGACAGGTTATTTGAAAACAAAGAGAAGTTGGTAAATGCATGTGCCTTTTTTCTGTACTGCAGGCAGAGAGAAAAGAGGAAAAGCAAGAGTCCAGGGCTGAGAGGACTTTGACTCCTGGGACTCTGACAGGAAAAGCTAGAGTTGGTTGACATGATGCAGAGGAGGAAGGTGGGTATTCTCTGTGTTCAGGAGTCCAGGTTAGAAGCTTAGGAGCAGGGTGCAAGCTGTTTTGTCATGGATGGGGAGAGAAATGGACTTGAGATTATCTTGAAGGAGGAGCTTGTTAGGAATGTTCTGGGGCCTCATACGTACAAAACAGGGCCTGAAAGTTGCGTGAGTCACTTTCCATGCAAAGTTTGCCGTCTATAATAAAAAAAAAAAACTTGATGGGAGAAAGTGTGCACCTTTATGCCAAGTTTGTACCTTGCGCATGCACATGTTGGAGATGAGGGAAAGCGGCGACGCAGATGGTTTGGTGGTGAATTGAAGCCACGTTCATCTCATCTCCCAGACAGTTAACAGTTCATATCAGACTTACTTGCAGGTGTGTCTATGCATCAGGATTTCCTAACCTTTGTGCATACGTGAACTCTTAGGGTCCTATGCGCAGTTTTATAAATGAGCCCCCTGGAGATGAAAAGAGTTTCAGATGGAGTGATGATTCTGAAGCTACAAACTGAAGGCTTGATGTTCAGCGTTGTTAGTGCTTATGCCCCACAGGTGGGATGTGAGTTAGAAGAAAAGAAGAAATTCTGGAGTAAAGTATATGAAGTGAGGCATGTCCTCAGAGTATCCCTAGAGATAAAAGAGTGGTGATTGGTGCAGACTTTAATGGACATGTTGGAGGTGACGAGGAAGTGATGGGCAGGTTTGGTATCCAGGATATGAACGCAGAAGAACAGATGAAGGTAGACTGCAAAAAGGATGGAAATTACTGGAGTGAATACTTTCTTCCAGAGGAAGCTAGAGGTTTTGGACTACATTTTGTGTACAATGTAACCTGAAGAAGATCAGACTGCAAAATGTAGGTGAGAGTGTAGGCAGACAGCACAGAGATGTGGAAGATGACAAAGACAAAGGTAGAGCAGGAAGTGGTGGAAGCTGAAAATGGTTGAGACAGGCTCTAGGTGGTCAGGAGGTGCTTCCAGGGGACAACTACAGCTAATATAATCAGGGGGACAGGTAAGAGAGTACTTGGTGTGTCATCTGGTAGGGAGTGAGGAAGTTCAGGAGTTTGTACAGAAAAAGAGGTTAGCTAAGAAGAAGTGGAACACAGCGATGGCTGAGGAGAGTAGACAGGAGTACAGGGAGATGCAGCGTAAGAAGAGGTGTATGATGATTTGTATGCTAGGTTGGACAGCAAGGAGGGAGAGAGTGATTTATACAGGTTGGTGGAGCTGTGAGTGTGTAAGCATGGCCATGTTCATTTTAAAGCCATATTTTATGAGTGTTCTTCGGTTAAATAGCTGACATTGCAGAATATTTTGACCAACTCCCTGTTTAATCATTACTCACCCAGACACAATTCCTCTTCCTCCCTCTCTTTTATTTTACTACAGTGTGACTTTTGCACACACCCAAACCACTGTGTGGTAATATTGTTGCTAGGCAACTATCTGCCGTTGCTAAGCAATCGCTGAAAGTGAATGCATATTAGATGTAACCCTGTGCTGGTGTGTATTCTGGTGTGAATGGAGCGCTTTGTGAAAAGGACAGGACTACTATATTTAGATGCCTATAACACTGTAAGTTATTTAATTAGAAACACAAGGAGCTTCCGTGGGCATTCACACCACACCAGCAATTTTAGCTGGCATTTTACTAATATTCTAATCAAAACCTGGATTAAAATGCTTAATTTTGTTGTATAATTTATGAGAAAAATTACCAATCTGTTGGTCAATGCAGCACTTCCCACACAATTCCCTGAAGTCCAGCTTATTTGCATTCAAATTGAAGATGAAACCTTTTTGTTTGTGTGTGAGTTAGGGATAATTAGAGTCAGCACTGTACAGATGGCAGACAGAAAATAGAACAGACTTCATTGAATGAGCACCCACCCCCCACCGTCACCAATGAACATACACACAAACAGGCACACACACAGACATCTTTATGTTTTCTTTAGAACAAAAAAAGAGCAGACAAAGCAAAATTAAAAGAAAAGACAATGAACCTTGTGTTGTCTCTGATACATTTAATATGATTGTATGTTTGATAGAAAAAGTACTGCATGATGAACTTTAGATGACATATATATAGATCTCTATAAACCCAGAGGTTTCAGAATGAGTGTGTGTGTGTGTGTGTATAAATGTGACTTGTAGTATAAGAATGGTTTGAGTGGTCAATAAGATTAGAAAAGCACTATATACTGTAAATGCAGTCCAATCACCATTTTCACCATTACAACTGACTCAACTAACATGATGCTGCCACCCCCGTACTTCACAGCTGGGATGTGTTCTCAGGCTTGCAAATATCAATTTTATTTTCATCAGACTACAGGATTTGTTTGCAGAAATGATGCCACAGTCTTTGTCGCTGTGTGCACTTTTAAATTATAACCTGGCTTTTTTATGTCGCTGTTGGAGAACTGTCTTCTTCCTTGCTAAGTGGTCTTTCAGTCCATGTGGGTACAGGACTTGCTCCACTGTGGATAGTGACTCTCTCTTACCAGCTTCAACCAGGAGCTTCAAAAGGTGTTTTGCTTTTGTTCTGGGAATGATATGCACATTTTGCACCAAAGCACATTAATCTCTGGGAAAGAACCCATCTCCTGGCTGGAAATGGCGGGCTATTCCCATGGTGTTTATACTCATATATAATTGTTTGAATAGATGAACGTGGAACCTTCAGGCATCTGGAAATTGAAACCAAGGATGAACCAGACTTGTGGACTTGTAATCCACAATTCTGTTCCTGATATCTTGGATAATTTCTTTTGATTTTCAGCATTATCATTATCAGGACCCTGAAAACCAAGTATTTTGTATATTAGCCAGAAAACACAGACAAGCATGACAAGCCCACTTTAAGAACTTTTTAGCAATAAATATTCCAAAAATACCTTGTAAAAACATTTGAACAAACTAATTACTTTGTGTGCAAGAGATTTTGTCCCTAGCTGCCCCTTTCTGCTCCATATACAGGGAGACCTCTTATCAGTGTATTGTCATATTGTGTGTGTGTGAGAAAGCGAGAGCGAGAGGGAGAGCGAGAGAGAGAGAGAGAGAGAGGGAGAGCGAGAGAGAGATCAGGTGCTTTGACACTCCAACCAGGTGCTGGGTAAGCATGACAGAAAGAAAAACCCTTCAATGCATAGATGCTCTCTGAGTGCGTAATGCCATGTGTGCAGTAAGATAACCTACTACTGTCAGTAGGCAACGCTTTACTTTTAGGTTTTATTGGATTCAACAAAACAAAAACAAACACACATCATACCGTTTAACAGAACAACTATTCCTAGCTAGTGCAGCATTTCTCAGCAGCAGATATCTCAAAGCTGAAGAAATTAACCCACAACTGTCTGCATGGCTAGTCGAGGAATAAGCTTTAATCCGTGTCTGGGAGTCTCCCAAAAGGCATCCAGTTCCAGAAGCTACATAAGTTCTGGTTCCTTGGATATGACACACACACAGCAGGCGCTGGTTTAGCCTTCCATACATGTAATGTGTGTCAGTGTGCTAATCCTTGACAGCAAGTGAGCAGGAATGATGGGATTGAGTGTATAAGGCTGAGATTGCACCCCCACACCCACAAACATGCATGAATGAACTTCTCACATATGAATGTGACACTGTTTGTGTATTTGAAATAAATATATCAACTTTCAATGCAAATATGCTATATATTACACGTACACAGAGACATACACACATATATCAAATTTTCAGCTACTTCAATTTCTCAGACATTAAAGCCTGATTTTTTTATTTTCATTTTTTTGGCATCTGACCACTCACAAGTCCAGAAGTAAGGCATGAAATGACCCAGAAGTAGTAAAGTGGCAGTCATGATAAGATACGGCCAAATTTTTTAAATTATTAAGCTTAAATGCTTGCTCTTTTTTTGCCTCTTTCAACTTAGGAAACACCAGACTGTTTTTCATGAAAATAAAAATAATCCTATTCCACTATACTTCACAACCATTACCATCTGCAAAAACTAAGTGCAATTCATGGTGCACATGAAATGGGGTAGGTGGGAAAAGTTGAGAAGAGTTCCTGTTGAGGCATGTTTTCTCAGGGAGCGGAGCTACACTGTGTTTAGCTGATGTTTGGTTTGTTGTAGCTGAAGATTTTGTCATCCAGATATAGCTAAACCTGCCTTTAAGATAGTAAGAATATTGAGGATGAACGTCTGTGCCCAGTGAATTGTTTGCCATGGACATTAAACATGGTCATAAAAAAAAAACAAAAAAAAAAACATTTATCATCCTTTAATTGCAACGTTACTGTGGTGGAGGGATTGAGTGCCCTAATGATCCCAGAAGTTATGTTATTGGAGGCAATTGCCCCAGGTAGAATCTAACAAGGCAAACTGGTCCTGGACCAAACTGGACCTCAATCCACAGCATGGGCTCTTGAACCAATCTTCTCAATTCAATCCAGTTTATTTCAATTTATTTATATAGTGCCTATTTAAAAACAAATCATCTCTAGGTGGTTAAGAGAGGCTGGACCTTATTCTTACCCAATTCAAATAGCCCACAGCCCATGGACCATATTCTGGGCATCCATTGTTCAAGCAGCTGACCAAAGCCATGGCCAAGAGAGCTGAGCAAAAGGAAAAGACTGTTTACCAACCAATCTTTGTTCCTACTCTTATCTGTGGTCATGAATGGTGGGTAGTTCCCAATATGAAAATCGTGGATACAATTAGCTGAAATGAGTGTCCCAAGTAGGGTAGCTGGACTCTAACTTAGAGATAGGATGAGAAGTTCAGTCATCTGGAAAAGACTCAGAATAGAGTTGCTGTTTTTCCACACAGAGAGGAGCCAGTGAGACAGTTCCTGCATCTGGTGATAACCCCCCCCCCCTTCCCCCCCTCCCATTTTTAACCATCATACCCCCAATGTTTGTCACTTCTGTCTTGTGAGCAATTTTTTTGTGTATGTGTTTATACATTTTTGTTACCTCATTAAGACCTACTTTGGTGAAATAACTGAGCTTGTTTGGACAAATGGTCATGAGGGAGCCAAAGCCCAGTCCTAATGAAGAAGAATGCCATTTCAAGAGTCCTGCTTGAAATGAAAAGTCATACTTTAGAGGTTTGACCTAAAGTATGACTTGAGATTAGGTTAAGGACAGGGTCAGGCTGACAAAGGTCAAGGTTAAGGATAGGATTTAGATTACAATGTTCTAATAAGTATAAGTGCACAGCCTTGTCTGTAAAGACAGGTATGTCTCAGGTCTGGCCACCAGGTACTCTTTGTTAGCCAATCTTAAAAGTCAGAAAAGTACGGTTCACTCTCAACTCTCCACCAATCCTGACTGAAGAATATGCCATCCAGCACTATAACACATCAGGAAATATCTATTTCCGAGATAAATGGAGAAAGAGGATTGGAGAGTAGTAATATTGGGTAAGCTGTGGGAGGGAATTATAAGACGAAAGTTATGATTACTTGTAGCGTAACACATTTGCCCTACCAGCTTTATTGCATTGTCTGCCACCTTTCTGGAAACCTATATTGCTCTTGAGCTGCTAAATACTGAATGTTTTCACAAGCTATCTAACTTTGTGTGTTTGAGACTGGGTAATTGGTGCACAGCAGATTTCATCAGAATTTTCTACATGAAAGCATCTCACTGGTGTGTTTAAAAAAAGACTGATGATGGTGCTGAGAGAAACCCAAAACAATGCAGCTAGGGGCATTAAAGCAGTTAGAAAGCTCTGTATAATTTAGTGGCAAACATACCATTGTGATGACTCATTGTATTTGGTATTATTAAAAATCTTCTGTACTAACAAGATTTCAAGCTGTGGTCAGAGCACAAAATGGAACAGAATTAAAGTCTCCTCAAGACCTATTCGGGCTACCTGTTCTAGCATTTTGTTGCCACATGGGGGCAATCTCAATTAGTGGGGGGAGAAATTAGGTGAAGGCTGTATTTGCTTGTGTTGGTGCCATTTTTAGTCCTTTATAAGTACTTACTGCGACCTAGAAAACTGAAAGTTTGAAAAACATGTTCTCATTTCAGACCTTTGTCCCTTATGGAGGACAAAAAATAACTAGTCTTACGAAGTTAGTGGCTTTGTATAGTAGTGAACCATGAGAGATGGAATCTGTGTTCACTTTAAAACAGCAAAACAAGTTTATGTCCTTTCTTCTAACACTGATGCAATAACTTGAGGTCTGAAAGCAGACAAAGAGATTTTTGTTCACATTTGAATATCAGTTTCAGCTTTATTCCAAGGAATATGTGTGTACTTTTAGAAAACATCATCTAGCTGGAATGGGTCCTGTATCCTTGCTATCAACAATGCCAGTTAAAAGTAACTCTGGACAACTGCGTATCATTTTTATGGCATTATATCATACATCAACAACAACGAATCTGAGCTACAGTGGGCATCATGGTAGCTGCAACTAATGGCTGATTTATGCTTCTGTGTCAAAGCTATGCTGTAGCTATGGTGCAGGGAACCCGACGGCCTAGGCTACAGCACAGCCTGACGTGCACTTCTCTACATTGTGGCAATTAATGCAAACTGCAAGGAATGTGATTGTTTGATTTGTCCTTCTTTGTTTTTGAATTCCCCGCCCATATTTCATCTTTGATATTTTCAAGTCGGATAGAACAACAGGGACAGCATAGAGCTGACACAGATGAACAAGTCAAGCTTAAGACTCAAGAAAGAAATAAAAGAAGACGTCATGATCAATACCAAACAAAAGTTAATCTTAGACAATTAAGAAACCTCTCTCTGATCCTGCTGTTCTGGCAAATTATAGGCCAATTTCTAAACTACCATTTCTTTCAAAAATTCTCGAGAAGATAGTATATAATCAACTAATGGTCTATCTGAAAGAACAAAGTATTTTGGAGGTTTTACAGTCTGGTTTGAAAACTTTTCAGAGCACAAAGTCAACATTTTTAAAAGTTTTTAACAATATATTTCTAACAACTTACTCTGGTGACAGTGTCGTTCTTGTGCTGTTGGATATGTCAGCTGCTTTTGACAGAGTGGACTGGATTACTGTAATATACTCTATAAAGGAGTAAATGATTCGTGCATCTCCCAGCTTCAGAGGGTACAAAATGCTGCAAAATACATCTCTTAACAGGTACAAGGAAATTTGACCACATTTTCCCCCATTTCAGCCTCTCTTCACTGGCTGCCGGTAGATTTTAGGATTCATTTTAAAATTCTTTTATTTGCTTTTAAAGCTCTTAATGGCCTTGCCCCACCTTACCTGTCCGAGCTGCTGCATCCCTACACACCCTCTCATTCCCTCAGGTCAGCTGACCAGTTGCTTCTGAGGGTGACAAAGACAAAGCACAAGCTTAGAAAGGACCATGCTTTTTCTGTAGCAGCTCCAAAGCTGTGGAATGAACTTCCCTAAAACACTAGACAGGTCCCTTCACTTTTTGATTTTGAATCCCTTCTTAAGACCCATCTATTTTCTTTGGCCTTTGACACAATCTGAGATGTTGACTTTGTTGGACTGTATTCTATTATTTACTATTTTATATATTATTTCATTTGTTGATTTTATGATTGCTAATATTTGTTTTATGTGATTGTGTGCAGCACTTTGGTCCCATGGGTGTTTAAAGTGTTCTATAAATAAAATTGGTATGATATGGTATATGCATTTGAACACATGATCATGATTTTAAATACTCCTCTTGAATGGTTCATCAGATTCAGCATACATGATGCCAAGATGCTGCTGATGTGAAATTGCAAACGGATTTTTGATATGTTGTAATATGTTGAAATGGCCTAATGATTTTTAATATCTCGTCACATAACAGGAAATGTGTCAGAAAGTCACAGTGTATTGAATGTATTGTAAGAAACTTCTTAGTTTAATAGGCCTGTGATCCCGGAGGAGCTGAGGAGAAGATGCCGGGGGTCCAGAGCTTGACTCAGAGTGAAGGAGAGGAGAAGAAGACATAAAGCAGCAGTCCCAGCGATCGTCATGGGCAACATGAGGTCCTTAGGAAATTAGACGGATGACCTCACAGCACTGGTCAGGACCCAGAGGGAATACCATGAGTGTAGTATTCTGTGTTTTACGAAATCCTGGTTGGACTCACATCCCGGACAACAACATTGCCATACCTGGCTTTAAGAGTGTTCGGGCGGACAGAGACGTTATAAGCAGCTGTAAAAGGAAAGGTGGGGGGATATACTGTATGTGAATGAGAGGTAGGGTAATCCTCGACATGTTAAGGAATGTCTCTGTGCCCAGGGCATTGAACTGTTAGCGATGTGAATGCGCTCGTATTATCTGCCAGGGGGTTTATGTCCACCACTGTTAACGGTCCCTCCAACACCTGATGCTGTGGTTCCTTGTGATGTCATCAACTCCAGCACCATTACTTTATTAGCCAAGCACCCTGATGCATTCATGGTCATAACTGGGGATTTTAATCATGCTTCTTTGGACACTTCCCTGCCAACGTTCCACCAGCATCACAGAATACAGTGGATTCTGCCAGCCACCCTTCAGGCCACCTTGCCAGCACTGGGCTGGCAGGCACAGCTGAACAAGAAGAAGAAGGCCTTCAGGTCTGAAAACAGACAGGAGCTGTGGAGAGTGAAGCATGAGGCCAGAGACATGCTGAGGACATGTAGGAACATCTGCAGGAGGCCAAGCTCCAGCAGGACAATGTAAAGGATGTGTGGACTGGAATTCAACACTCTGTGTGTAATCTCCCTGACACCTTTAGACCCTCCACACATCCACAGCCACTTGAACCAGCCTATGGACCACCCTGAAATTAAAAGGTTGCAAACCCAGATACCCCGTTGGCATCTTTCACACGGTGGAACCACTGCAGTGGGGCATGGTCCAAACAGAGAGTGAATGGGCATCCCAGGAGGAAATACCGGAGTGCACCTGACCAATCTCCATAAGAGGAGAATCACTGTGCAGGTGGCCTGGTTGCCAGCACCGCCAGCACACCTGCCGCGGTGTCCAAGGAGCTGTCTGTGAGTTGGGAACAGCACCTGCAGCAGCTGGTCCATAGCCCTGCAGAGAGAGAGAGCTGGGGCCGGTCCTGGAGACGGACATGGAGATGGACGTCTCTGGGGCATGGGGACTGGGTCGGTAGCATTGCCTGGCTGGCTGGTTGCACAGAGGGCATAGTTCTATATGTTTATCTAGGAAATTCTCCGCCAGGGTGACTGCCTATGTCATGTCCTCCGGACAGTGGCAGCGCACCCAGTCAGAAGTCCTGTCATGAATTGCTCGAGGAGGACTTTCTCCAGCACCGCCTTCTCTCCAAGCAGTGTCCCCTGGAGACAGCATCTGGCTGTGGCATCCTTCAGTCATACAAAAAGGGCCAGTCAACAGGACTGAGGGTGTCATCACGGAAGCAGCGGCGGTATTCTTTGGGGCAGTATCCCACTCTATTCATGATGGCTTGAAGCAGGCAGGGAAACTCCCCTGAGCTGCTGGCAGAAGGGCGAGAGCTGCCGCCTGTGCATCCCCGGTCAGAAGAGGATGAAGCCGCAGAGCCCACTCCTTTGGCCACTGGCATCCTGGATCATATTCTGCAGAGTGATGGTGGGCGGGGCTGGAGAACCGGTGGTATGTGGGGCTGGGGTCCCCAACCGTGACATCAGCTCCTGTAGCACCCACATCTGTTGGTCCATCTGGAACTGCAGCTGCTCCAGCAGGCGGAGGTTGTGCAGTGTTCCTGGTGTGATGCAACAACCTCTGTCAGCAGCTGGCCCAGGACCTCCAGCGGCTCTTGTAGAGACATGCTGACTGAGTCCCTGTTTAGGTGCCATTGTAGCATGTACCAGCTACTGGGGACCAGGTCAGCACAAATACTCTGATCGTGCTCAGGTTTTCCAAAAACGTTTTTATCTGAAGCACTTTCCAAAAGTCACATCCCACCACCACAGCTGTCCAACAGACAGATATAGTAAATGTTTCCTGCCACGTGTTATCATCCTGTACACCCTATACTCACAATAAGCACACACGATACCTTTCACTTGCACATGGCAACATTTGCACATTACTTATAATTTATCATTTCTGCTGCACACTTACCATTAATGCTTACCATTAATGCATGTATGTAAGTATGTATATGCATTTTTAAATATTACATTTTTTACTTTATATTTTTTACTTTACACTTTCTGTTTCTGCAGGTCATGCTGCGGTTGCCCAATAATATCCCAGTCCTGGGATGAATAAAGTACATCTTATCTTAGATATTATGATATTGATGATATTCAGACACTTAATGGGCCTTCCTCTTATAGCGCCACCACCTGGGCAAACAGGAAATGTGCCAGAAACTGGCAATGCTTTAACTGATTGATCTGAAATATACAAAATATTGTGTCATGATTGTGATGATATTCACGTGTAATTCACATGCCTGGCACAGCGCCACCATCCAGCCAAGCAAGAACTGTGCAAAAAATGTTTCACTCATTGGTGCATTTATCTGAAAATTTTTAAAATATTGGATATCATGATTAAGATATTCACACACACACACACACACACACACACATACACAATAACAGCAACGTACACAGTCTCTATTTCTCTGACACAGACACACACACACACATTTTTACATTTCAAGTTAAATCAAGTCATCTTTATTTTTAAATCACTTTAAAAACAACAACAGCTGACCAAAGTGCCAGACATGCAAAGGTAAAAGGAAAAATAGAAAGGACAAGATAAAATGAGCATGACAGAAAATACCTATAAATAAATAAAACATTCATGCTGTATTGAACACCAGGGAATGAAAGGGTTTTTTTTTAGATGAGATTTAAAAAGAGAGATTTGATGAATACATGACGCTTGAGTGTATTGTTGCGTGGCAAACTGTCATGAGTGGCGGAACCACATGTGCACGTTTTTTGTTATTGCTGCTTAAAAAGAAGAAACGTTGCACAGGTGTACCAACCAGTCCCTCACAGGTGCTGTTACCTGAGCTCGTGCATCTGTGGTTTTCCTTTTAATGTGAATTAATTTTTAAACTATTTTTATTTTTTATTTGATTTGTTTCATTTATCTCCTTTTCAAAGAAATTTTCATTTTGATAATTTTAATAGAGTAAACCATTTGTTTCTTGGATTTTAAAAAAAACAAAACAATTTTATTCTAATAATTTTTGATTGCCAGGTCGTTGGTTTTCAGGTGACTTCCTGGATGTTTGTAGGGTTGCTGTCAAAATAAAAGCATCTCTAAAGGTGTAAATTAAGGTTTTTTTCTTCTGGTGTTTTTTTAAGAAATGAGGAACTCACAGAACTTTGAGGTTGAAGAGGCCGCTGAATGCTCCACTGGACAGGAAGTCCAATTCGTTTCCTGCCAGACGCCTGAAACAGAAAGAGGAAATAAACCTGCAGTTCCTCTGATCACCACCCGGACAGGTGTCATCATCAGTGAGCTAGTGAACATGAACATGAAGTTCATGAGGAGGTCAGACTCCAGATCTCTGTGCAGTTGATATAGTAACGTGTTTCAGGTTTGTTTGTCTGCTACGTCCCGTCACCATGGTGACGTTTCTGACACCTCGGCGACACATTTCACACCCATGCGTCCTCAGACACGCCTGGACAGCGGTCAGTCGCTCTTGGGTCTCCGGGAGGTCAGTTGTCTCTGGTAAGCACGTCTGTCCTTGTAGATGTTCGTCTGAGCAGAGACGTTTCAGGTGACATGCTGACGGCAGAAGAAGAATTGGACGCCTGCTGTGATGTCATCCACAACCTCTCTTAGCTCACCCTGTTCCTAAATAAATGTTCAAGAAGCTTGGGGGAACACGTCCAGCTGTCAGTCACAGCTGGACAACATATCTATGCCGTCAGCTATGCCGGAACCTGATGTGAAAATGAACATCACTTCAACCTGAACCAGAACCAGATCTTGCTTCAGAGGAAACCAGGACCAGAGTCCAACTGATTTATTCTTCCTTGATTTCCATTCGTAGAACTATAGTTTGCTGTTACGTCTCTAACAACTGTAATGTCTCTAACGTCTGTCTTGACTGTTATGTCTGATCTCAGCTGAAATCCACTCCCTCCAGGTTCAGTCTGGCTATTCTGGGTTCCTTCAGTCCGAACAGAATCAAACACGTAAATTAAAGACAGTAAACTGACTCACAGCTCCTCCAGGAAGTGCAGGCTGGACAGAGCTCCACTGGTCACACTAGTCAGGTTGTTCATACTGAGGTCACTGTAAAGAGAAAGAGAAAGAGAGAGAGAGAGAGAGAGAGAGAGAGATTTTTCCTGGGCTCTCATGAGGTGGAACACACACACGACTATACATACATACATATACATACAGACATACATAGGTCTACACATCACATCCACAGGAAACTTTAACCTGGCTGTTGATGATCTCAGAGAGAAGGGAAGAAGGGCTTTCTATGCTATAAAGAAAACGTCAGATACTAATACACCCATTAGAATCTGGCTCAAAATATTCAAATCCATAATTGAAACAATTATTCTGTATGGTAGTGAGGTGTGAGGTCCTCACACAAACCACAACATGGGGAAAATGGGACAAAAACCCAATTGAAATCCTGCACACAGAGATCTGCAAGAGCATCCTCAGAGTGCACAGAAACACTCAACAAAGGATGCAGAGCTGAGCCTGGCCAATTCACCCTTCTGATTAGAATTCAAAAACAGCCATCAAATTTTATAAACACCTTGAAACAAATGACCCCAATTCCTACCATGACAAAGCTCTGCAATTCCTAGAGGAGAATATAGAGAACAGCCCCCTCAGCTAATCCTGAGGCTCAACCCCTCAGGACAGCCCTCATACAATCTGGACCTGCCAAATTATAAAATAAAAAAAAGAGAACGTTGCATTAACTATTGGACATTTACCACAAAACCTCAAAGCAAACTTCAGTGTTATTTGGCTCTAAACAGACAGTACATGGTGGCAGAATATCTGAGCACCGAGACTGATGAGAAACTGAGAAAGACTTTGACCATGTACAGACTCAGTGACCACAGTTTAGCCTAGAGACAGGTAGACACAGACATGCTGTCCAGAGAGGACAGGTTGTGTCAGCTCTGTCCACACAGACAAGTGGAGACAGAGACACACTTCCTGATGCACTGCAGCAAATATGAACATGTCAGAGCCAAGTTCCTCTGCAAAATAAAACAGAAAGTTATTGACCTTGATTCTCTGCCTGACCAAACTAAAATGCAACAACGTCCTTGGAGAGAACAGAATCAGCAGCTTAGCAGCAGCTAAATACGTCAGATGATGATACAGCCTGAGGGACAACCATCACAACACCTGACACACCTCTCACACCTGTCCATATTTACAGTCATAACTAACAATCTGCACTATAATTTCTTTTTTTAATTTTTTTCCATTCCTCAATTAATTAATACATTACTATCCAAAGTACCTAATCCAATGTATATATGTAAATATATATATTATATACATATATATATATTACTGTGTTTTATTTTTTTTCCTCTTTCTTGGTTTCATTATGTTTTATTTAATTTAAAGTTATACCTGATATGTTACAGCTTTGGCAATACTGTTGATCTACAGTCATGCCAATAAAGCTTGTTGAAATTGAAATTGAAAATTGAAACAGGCAGAGAGAAAGGAGAAATACAGGCGGGTGAGACAGAGGAAAGGACTAAGAAAACAGACAGACTAGAGGGAGAAACAGGCGAGTTAAACAGAAACAAGTAGAAAAAGAACAAATGGCGGTGTCTAAAAAACGAAAAGTGGACAGTGAAAATAGAGGATTTAATCCGGAATGGGCAGAATCGTTTTTCTTTCTACTTCCTACTGGTAGTACTAAACCCGTGTGTCTGATTTGTTCAGAAACTGTGGAAATGTGAAACGCCATTATGAGACAAAGCATAAAAGTTTTGAACAAACACACCCACTCAAATCAGAGCTAAGGTCAGAGAAAATGCGCAGTCTCAAAGCCCAGTATGAGCAGTCCACCAGGATCATGAGCCACATGATCAATAACTCATGAGAGTTGCTTGGATTTTGGGTCGGCACAAAAAGCCATTTACTGATGGAGAGGTTGTCAAAGAATGCACGACTACAGTTGCTCAAACACTTTTTGAAGGAAAAGAAAAACAGGAACTCTGTGAGAAAATAAAGCAAATCCCCATGTCAACATCATCTGCTACCAAAAAAAGTGACATTTTGACTATGGACGTGCTAGCGCAGCTTGACAAAGCCATGAAAAAGGCCCCATGTGTAAGCTTAGATGTGGATGAGCCCACTGACATGTGACAATGCTCAGCTGTTAGTTCATGTTCGGTTTTATAACACAGTCCAGAAAGCATTCTGTGAAGACCTGCTGGGTATCACTCCTCTTTAGACCAGTATGACAGGAGAAGACATCTACCTGGCCATTAGGGGATATTAGATGGAGCTCCTGCTGTGATGGGGAAAGAAAAGGTCTCCTAACTTACCACTGCATCATTCATCAGTCGGTTCTCTGTGTCTCCGTCTCAAATGAGCATGCTGAGGTGATGCAAACAGTGATGAAAATGATGAATTTTCTTCGGGCATCCTCTTCCTACCAGCATCGCATGCTGAGAAGGTGATGCCAGTGCTGATCATCTTCTGCTGCACAACGAGATGGCTCAGCAAAGGCAGGGTTTTAGAACGCTTCTGGTCCATTAGGAGGAAATAGAAGCTTTTTTAGCAGAGCTCAAAAGTCAGAAGGCAACACAGTTTTCTTAATTTCTAGAAAATGAGAAACAGCAGGACAATGTGACCTTTTTTGGATCATGGGACAGTCTGGTGGACAGCTCTCTGTGCCTTTCAGAGGAGATGTTCAAGGAATCATCTTCTGCAATCATCTCTGATGGAGACATCTTTGATGGGACTTCACTTCCTCTCAAATAAGGTGTTCCCCTGAAACAGCCACAAGCAGGCATGCACAATGATCTACGCCTGGATCCTGCTCCTTCTTGCTTATTGACCAATAGTAGAAGAGCTGGCCCAAGAAGGGCAGCCCTCCTCATTTGCATAATGAGGCAGAAATGCATACGGTAAAGGAAAAAGAGGGGACGAGGGAATGTAAAAACAACAGATACTTGTATAAGGAAAAGGAAAAATAAAACATATATTATTTTTTGATGAAAGTGCATGTATAAGGAAAAGGAAAAATAAAACATATATTTCTGCTTTTATTTCTAATTATGTCAGTTCTGGTCCTCCATACTTTTCTCAGGGATCTTGAGGAAAATGGTTATGTAAGTAAAACTGTAAAGCAATATATCGTGTCCAACATATTATCAATAAGCTCCTGTTTAGATTCTCAGCGCACACAGTGAGTTGTCTTTGATCATTGTGTCTCTTTTTCAATGTCTCTGAAGCGTAGATGTAAATTTGAGCTTGCACCTCCGATTGACAACGATGAAGTAAGACGCAGTAAGGAGAAGTTTGAGTTCATACGATCAAAGCAGCCTGTTGAATCTTCAAGAACAAGTCAGAGAGGCACTTCTAAAAAGGAAACTGTCTTGATTATACCTGCTGCCAAAATATGGCCAACAACTCAATGGCATATTTTTCAATGTCCAAAATGGATTAAAAATAAGACTGGATGCCAGTATCTTTGGGTGTTTATTAATGTACCCAGGATGCCCTCTCAATTATTTACACTCATGGGAAACCTATGACACTCAATTATAAATTATACAAAATTTATATAAGCTCTATTTATTTTGTTTTATAATTGTGTGGTCAATTAAATTAGTCAGTGGTCAGATGTTTAAAAAGTAGTGCATTTAGTATAAAAGGAATTTCCCATCATAAGTATTACATTTCTAATACAGCATATTAACTTGAATTAGATTTATATTTTTTTGCAGGCATTATTCCTTCTCACTCTCATTGTTTACATTCTAATGATTTTTTTCTTTTTTAGTGAAGCAACAAAGGCTCTCCATATTTCTTGAAGAACCATTGAAAATCCAAGCTTGATATGACTGAACCTATCTATTGTAAATTAAGAAATTCAGGAGAACAAATTGTTGGCACACATTCAAATTACCCATTGATAAGGTGCTGAAAAAGTGTTGTTCACATGATGACATTCGAGATCAAGGCCCAATCCCATTTCTCCCCTCAGCCCTTACCCTCAGCCTTCCCCTTAGCCCTAACCCTTCCCTTTCCCCTACCCCTCACCCCTTGAAAGGAAGTGGTGAGGGTTACATTCCTCTAGGAAATTAGATATCCGTTCTTCACAGTGATAACGTCATCAGAAGTCATTGCCGCATCAGAGAAAGCGGCAGGTTTCCATGACAACTGCTGCTTATTCACAGCCCATCATTAGCAACCGAGCTAACGTAACGAACGTTATTGATTAGTGGTGAATGGGACCGCACCAGAGTCAACAATGATAGTGGCAGACAGCTAAGCATTGTTCCCAAAAATGGACGTATATGTGTCAGTGAGGATGTAAAAATTACATACTGACACATATACTTTACATTTGTGGGCGCCTGCTTTCCGTTATTGTTGACTTCTCCAGTGTATGCTGGGGCTAATGGGGAGGGCCACACAGCCCTTCCCCTTAGCCCTTCTCCTTCATCCAAAAGAGAACTGAGATAGCCCTTCCCTTCACGTGAACGTGCAAAACCGAGGGTTAGGGCCAAGTGTGATCCAGAGACAGACGAGTTTCTAACAGACTATTGTGATGGCAGCATTTTCAGACAACAGCCCTTTTTTTTAAAGCTCATCTAAATGCACTGCAGCTGCATTTTTATGAAGATGAATTTGAAGTAGTAAATCCTTTGGGGTCAAAACAAAACAAACATAAACTATGTGCATTTCATTACCGTGTAGTCAATTTGGACAAAAGGCATAGATCTCAGCAGTGGCATATTCATTTAGCACTGTTGATATGGTACTCATTTGTTAAACAGTGTGGCTTGAATGACATCTTAAAACCTATCCTGGATGATCTTGGAAAACTTTGTTCTGTTGACTTTACAGTAACAGTTGGTCACACGCACATTTTGAGCTGCTCTTGCAACTTAATCTGGTGATAATTTGTTAGCTCATATGATTGGTGGATTTACAATGTCATTGAACTCTGGAAGAATTTCTCGCGATTGTACTGCTACTTATGATGAAAGTAAACGTTTGTTCAAGGAAGACAGCTTTGTTTGGAGAACATCTGAGGTTCATCAGTGCCATATTGCATACATTCAACAGAATCCTGATGATGAAGCAACTTATGGTGTGTATAGTTCCTCTCCTTTTGACAAATTACGTTATTTTGATGTAACAAAAGCTTTACCTCCTGACATAATGCATGATCTGTTGGAGGGTGTAATTCCACTTGTTATGAAACTAGTCATTTGCAAAGCTCAAACCAAAAAGCACATAACAATAAAAGAGATAAATGAAGAACTGCAAAAAATATGCATTGGTCAAAATGACAAATCTAACAAACCAGTCTGTTACCAGAAAGTTGGTGTTACTGGAACTGCCTATCAGAAATGGTGCCTTATTAGGTTGTAGCCCTTGCTACTGGTGCACCGTGTCCCACCCAATTGTAAACATTGGCATGTGTTTCTGTTATGCTGTGAGTTTTCTGAGATTGTCATGGCACCAAAGGTGACAAGAGATGATCTTTTAATGTTAGATTTATTAGTTCAAGAGTTTCTGACAGAAATGAAAGATTATGTTCTTACTCCCAAGTGTCATTATTTGATCCATTATGCAGGACTGATAGAAATATATGGGCCTCTGCGTACATTGTAGTGCGTGAGATTTTAAAATGGTGGCCCACAATTGTCGAAACTTTGTGAACATTGTCAAATCTCTGAGCAACAGACATCAGTTTGAACAGTGCTGGGAGTTTTCTCCACAGAATTGTCTGGGTGAATTTGTGTGTCTGGAAAAAGTGTAGCAACTCCATTTTTATCGTTACCTATTGAACTGACAGTTAATCACAACCTCTGTTATGTTGATGTGTGATGGGGTGGAAAGATGGATTCTGGGCTAGGTACCCTACAGAAGTCAATTTAGTACTCTTTGAAAAGGGTCCTTTTCTTTTTTTTTCTTTTTTTTTTTACTTTTCTCACTGGAGGTACCAGAGGTAATTCTGGTCTTTATAAGGTACAAACAACAAGGGTACAAGTAAGTACCCAATGTTGAGGGTACAAAGCAGCACCTTTGAGGATACCACCCCAGTGAAAGTGTTG
>JBAMYA010078861.1:0-23720 GCA_037176975.1 Arrhamphus sclerolepis | reverse complement strand
CAGTGATGAGCTGCAGCTGAGGCAAAACAGGTGGAAGCAGAGCTGATGAGGAGGCGTGGCAGAGGGGTGAGTGAGCCTTCTCACACAGCATGAGCCAAACTGTGACATATATATATATATATATATATATACACATATGTATGTATATATATGTATATGTATATATTTTTTTAATATTACTATTATTATTATTTTTTTGTGGCCCTGTGATGGACTGGTGACCTGTCCAGGGTGGACCCTTGCCTTTCGGCCGAAGTGAGCTGGGATAGGCTCCAGTAGACCCCTGTGACCCTGCACGGGAAATCGCGGGTATAGATAATGGATGGATGGATTTTTTTTTTTTTTGGCTTTCGTGGCCTTTAACCACAGCCAGGATACAGGAAGGTGAGAGAATGGAGGAAACATGCAGCAAAGGGTCATGAGGCAGGAGTCAAACTCACGACCGCTGCCTGCTTTAACCACTAGGCTATGAGGTTGCCCAGTTTATACTCTTTTTACATAGAGACAAGGCTCTATGTTATTGTGCTTGCTGTTAAAGTTTCTTTTGGTTTCAGATTGCTTCATGTCCATTTTTTTTTATTTATTTTTAATTTTCAAATGGCTCACAGGCTCCTCCATATGCAGTCACACTGTGAGATTTGTTGCCTTGTAATTGAGCCTTATGACACTGAGACTCTCTTCATCACTAGCTGCACTGCTGGAGGTTTTCTTAATGGGGTAAGACTAGGAAGAAAAAGCAGTATTGACCACATTAACCGACAGCATAAGTCAATGTAATACTGTTTTGATCTGATATTTTCTTTGGAAGAAAATTACAGCAATTTTTAAGCACATGAGGTCTGATTCATCAGTTTTAAGTGCAGCGATGTGAGGATTTTAAATGGATTAGCCTCAGGGCAATGCTGCGTGTAGTCACACAATACCACACTTTATAGCAATTTAAGCAACAAAACATCTTTTCAGTGTACCTTTTTTAGAGAAACTTGCCCAAGACAAATAGTTTATAGGTATCACAATAAAACAGGACCGATGCTGCAGATTTAGAAGCAAAAGTACAGAACATAAGTGCTATCTTCCTACCAGAGCATTTCAAAGGGACTCCATGAGTAATCGATTCTGACATTTTTAGTCAATTTGTACATTGTTCCAGATGGAAGAAGAAGCATATTTAAACACAGTGAAGCAGTTTACAAGATAACCACGTCCAATAAAAAGCCACAGAGTCTAGTGCTGTGCAGCATCGGACATCTCCAGACACTCGGCCAGCACATTCTTTAAGAGCAGATCACCATGAACCAATGGAGTTAAAGTGCCTAACAATACATGGACTATCGTTAGACTCCAAAAATGAGTTATTATTGAAACACCAATTTATATTATGCTGGCATGAGTAAAACAGATTTGATATTCTTTTATTTTTTATCAGATTATATTCTTAATCATAAACAGGTGACAAAATTGAATTAATCTTTCAATCTTGTGTGTATATAATTGAATTCCCTTAATGACCTGTAGTATGAGCTTCTTCCTTGTCAAATGTCTGGAATATTTCTAAATTTTCTTTCTAAGAGTAATTTTTGCATGTTTCAGCACCTTTCAAGGTTTCCTGTCTTTGTTTCTTCACCTGGAAATGGCTCAAGCAAGGGGAAAAAAAGTGCAACCTCAAAAAGAATGGGTGAAACTGATGCAAATGAAACCTAAAAGATCAAAAGTGACTTAAACCTAATTTAGTGGTTTACATGGTTTTAAATTTCCTCTCCGGCTGCCTGGACATACTCTGAGCTTTCTAACCTCAGCTATTCCAGCTGACATGTGGGCCTCATTATAATTGTGGTTTTTCAAATTAATGAGGCTGTTTTTCACTTTATAAACAGGTACATACAGTCAGACAAAATTAACATCAACACAGTTTGACCTCCCTTTTTCAGCCTCAGAATTCATCTTTGCCGCATGAACAAGGTCTTTTTCTCCACAGCTCTGATTTGATCTCTGATGCTGTGTGACTCATCCTCCTAAACAGAGTTACGATTGTGTAATCTGTGTCTGCGCTGTTCCACACTAGTGAGCTAGTGTCTGGTTGTCACTGTGTTGAAAAATTTCTGAATCAACCTCCTCAGTGTTTCAACACCAAGACAGCGAAGCCCCATCCCAGCCATCACCTGCCCCCTATACACACACACCCACACACACACACAGACACACGTGTGTGTATACATGCACACACACACATTTCCAGACATTGAAATATGCCTGATTTATTCAGTAGTGCTGTTTCCTGCTTTAGTAATTTGACGACATAACAAATCGCCTCAGTAATGGATTCCATCTGCTCTAAAAAAAATCTGTTAATCATTTTGAAATATTATATATTTTTTTCTCACTCACACTGATGATTGTTGGAAAATGTGGCATCACAAGCTTGTCAGATCCTAGAAGTGTACATAATTCTCTGGAGCAGCTGTGCATTGGTATCAGCTACTTTAGAGATGCATGAAAGATGTTGCCTTTGCTAAAGGTTTTTTATCTCAGTTTAACATGAATTCTTTAATCGCACTGACAAACATCTATTTTTCCGTCTTTTGAAAACAAATCTCTCATGTAGGTCAAGTGCAAACACCTCTAAGGTGACAGTGACCTGAATGATTGACAAGATGGGCAGGTCATCCACTGCGAATGACCAGTGGATGACAAATCATCCAATGTGGTGACCCCTTAGATGGGCAGCTGAAAGGAGAAGATATAAATGTACTCACTGCAACATATTCATATCTTCCTCTTCTGGCTTTTCCTTTTTGGGGTCACCACAGTGATTTGTTTCAACCTAACTGTGTCTTCTCCATTTCCTCTTTCATAATCTTCGCTTTGGTCTTCCCCTTTTTCCCTGTCGGGCAGCTCCATTTCCTGGATCTTTTGGTGAATATGTATGCTCAAACCATCTCAATCTAGCCTTTCTTGCTTTATCTCCAAAACATCTAATCCTGGTTATTCCTTTGATACAGTCATCCTTAATCCTTATCAGTGAAAACTTCATTCTGCCACCTCCACCTCTGACTTGGCCTCTTCTTTAGTCTCAGAGTCAGTTAACTGAGTTAGTCTCACTACCCTCTTGTAAACCTTTCCCTGTATTTTCACCATTCATTCTATAATAACTATGGACGAACCATCCGGTCATCTCACCCACAGATTTGTACTCAAGCACATCAAATGACATCTAGGCATCTGATTGGTCAGATTAATTGCTAAATATTAATTTAACTGATTTGATACAAAACATTCACCCCTGTGCAGTTGTCATGGATGTAAAATATAACTATGGAGACCAAAACCATTTTTTTTATGTTTTATTCTGCTACAAATGTGATGCGTTTAACATGTAGGTCAATGGAGATGTCTCTGTTTTGGAGCCAGCACCTAGTGGTCAATGGAGGAACTGCAACACAACATACTCCCTGGTTGAGCTTCAACCTGGAAGTGGGATGGTTGCTGCTGGATTTCCACAGAAAACTCCAGACACTATTCCTTGCGCACTCTGGCCTGCCTTACACTCTCCTATTTACCTCTTTTCCATACTGCCCACTGCTTTGTCCAGTTTAACTCCAGCACATTCTTCACCTCTATTGCTTGCATGCTTTCCATTCCACCAGCATCCCTTTCATTTACTTTATCTGTAGTGGTCTTTCTTGTCATGAAAACATGCTGCTGCTCACAAAGAGTAACCTTTTTTTCTTAGTTGCATTCTTGTTTCTCATTCTTGTTCCTAAAAAGTGGCATTAGTACACTTTTCCTCCATTCCTCAGACATACTTTCATTTCCCAAGATGTTGTTGCACAATCTATTTAAATACTTTGTTCCCTTTTTATCGAGGCAATTCCATATTTCCTCGGTTATCTCTTCAGAACCAGTCTTTCCTTACTTCATTCTCTTCAGAGCTCCTTTAAGTCAGTGCACTTGCATGCCATTTGTTTTGTCCAATTGCTTACATGTAAACATGTAGATTGAATTGAATCAGTGTTCGACTAACACACTCAACTGTCACTTAACTGACAGTAACTGTGCATTGTAAATCTACACTCATGTCACTTCACTTACTCAAGGTTACTTACGCAAGGTGTGAAAGGCACATCAACCACTTGTAAACCTGAAACTCCTCACAAGTCAGCTACAAATAAAGATGTTTTCCAGGTGGGAGGTGAAACATACTCAAGAGCCAAGATGAGAAAATCCATGTAGGATCGCCACAGGATAAATCTCAGCACTACTTTTCTATTATCTACTAATTTCTGTATGAACCAGCACTATTATGACGAGTCAGGGTGATGTTAGCACTTCAACTTTAGCATGGAACATAAGATTTTGCTCACGTTGCTGTAGTTTTCTGGACTGGCTCTGGTTATACTCTGACTCTTTACTAATACAATTGTTGATCAGTATTAGGTTTCAAAGGTGTCAATAAATCTAAATGGGCCATAGTAAGTTATTGTTGATTAAATGAAAACTTTATTAAAAACAACCAATTAGTGCCAGGCCAGAGTATGACAAAAAGAGAAGTTAAAGCTTTTATGTTTTATGAGAGCTGTGTAAAGAGTGATGCCTAGCCTGAACAAAATGATTGACAGCTACAGTTAAAATTAGTGCAAGAGAGTATGTGGAGGAACACATCATTGTCTGGAGCTATTTGTTTTAAATTTCTTCATTCCTTTGGTGCAAGCCGTATGCCCTGTTCTGTAACCTTGAGTTTAATCTGCAGAATAGTTTTGATAAATCAACTGAATCTAATCCTTCGCACAGTATTTGACGAGGTTAAAACCCACTGCTTTGAAATCCACTTGACTGGCTGCTGGCAATCATATGCTACATTTTGTGTTATCTGTATGAGACATTAAGTAATCAATCTTCAAGACCTTCTTCATTCAGTTTTGATTTGAAAGCACTAACAAAGATGTATGTCAGAAATACAGTCTTGCTTCCTTGTGGCTCAGCTCCCTGATTGCAAACCAGAGAACCCAAACCCAGAGGACGATAGCCAAAGATAACAACATCTAATCTCATTGGATATCTTCTCATTTTTAGTGTGAAGAAGCAAAACTATTTTTCATCAGTCTCATTGGATTAGTCAGCCTCAATCAAATATGTTGAAGCAGCCAAAAGAGATGAAGGCTGCAGGCAGAAAGCAGACTCGCCTTGTCTTCTTAGTTTGTGGATTCATTCTGACATTGCCGTATGATTGGAAATTGGACATAATGTGTATTTCCATGGACAAGATGCTTACTGAAAAAGAAAGAGAAAAAAATTCCCTTGGTTGCACATTTGTTTTTGTTATTCATATCCCCAAATTAATGTCGACTGTCTGACTGTCACAGTCAGTCAGTGGAAGCTGCTTGAATCCTGCCACTGACAGATGTTTGATGGCCACTGGCTTTGGATTTACCAGCCTGCTGATTTCCCATCAGTATCGATCAAGCAATTAGTCTACTACAAACAGAAAAGAAGTTAACCACCACCTGGTACACAAAATATTCAGTTCAGGCGTCAGTTCTGTGTAATGGCACCGTCCACCGAAGGTTTAAGATGCAGAAGGGCAGCGGTGTAGGGACTATAAATTGTGGCATGTCAAAAAGCTTGGAGTGTTTCCTTCTTTGCAAGCTTGTGGACTTTATATTTCACATATAATAGAATTAAAGAAAATTGGTTTGAATGAATTCAGACCTGAGTCTGTGGTTGGGTAAATTGACTTGTGTGTTTCCAATTGCAGGTCACTTTGTGTTTAATGAAAAACAAGTCTTTGGAAAAGTGATTGCGCATGCATGGCTCTAGCAGGTGGAGGAACACAACCACAGAAATACGTCGTAATTTTTTTTCCCTGCCTTTAAAAATGTTGAGCCCCAAAAAAGCCAACGATAGTCTGAGCTGTTTCTGTTAAAGCAGGCGTCTGTGATTAAATCTCTCTAGCCTGCAAACTATTCATCTGTTTCTTGCTGGCATTCGTTCTTGGGCTGTAAAGTTGGGTATTAAGACGTTGAAACCCCCCCAGAAAATAATAACACCTGAGTAACAGTGACACAAAGGCGTTACTTACTCCGAGCTGTAAGCTTTTAGCTGAACATTTTGACATTGTTCAGCCACTGAACAAAGAGGGACCTCTTCTGCATGAGACTCAGCTCTTGTGCAGGACTACATATTGTTGTGAAAGGGCTTTTTATGTTTTTCATTTGTACCTAATGCTGTTCTGGCACTTTCATTTGCCTCTTATTGGAGTGACATAAGCAACACTTTGTTAGACGTTAACATGCTCTGTCTCTCAAAATATGAAACAAGACTGATCATTGCAGTTGTTGGGTGGGAAACTAGAGCTTCAGAAGGATTAGAAATGACCATCGAAAAAAAACATTTTGTTTTAATAAACGACCAGATTTTCAAAGTGTATGAAAATGTAGTTTATTCTGTGAAAGTTGCTAATTAAAGGTCTTTTCTCTTACCCCCTGTGTCTGTATTCTCCCAAACAGCAGCTTTTTGTAACTCAAGAACCTCAAAAGGCACAAAAGATGCAGCATGTGGAACTGGTTGGTGGGGAGCAGCAAGGCCAACCCCAGAAGTCTTACGAGCATCAGGAAAAGAATGTGCTTGAGAGGGCGAGACAACAGCATACGCCGAACAAGGCAGGCGGCGAGAAGAAATATGAACCATGTCCGAGATGGAAGAATCTTGGTCTGCTGTTTGAGTGTGGGTATGTGATAATTTATCTCAAAAGATGTGTCCTGAAATATTTTCAGACTAGAGCAAAAGAGCTTTAGAGGACACTGATGCCAAACCTTTGTCACATCTGCTTTTCATGTCTTCCAGCAGTCACACATTATAAAGAGATGACTGTATCATTTATAAGATTCAGTGCAAATAATCCAGATTTCACAATGATCTGAGTTTATAAATACTTTGCAGTCTGGAAACCCTTTTTTTGCCCTGTCACAGATGCAAAACCTAGAGAAAAGTATTAGAAAAAAATTTCTAAATGATCTATCACATATGGTCTTTGATTGATAAATAGATCTTGTAAGAGCTGAGCTGTTGCAGCTGTATGTTTTGATAAGTGTACCCATTTGAGAAGAAACTGGCCCAAGATAAAAGTATCTCCATTTCTAAAAAATGTCAGCTGAGCCCTTGTCTGGAATTGTTAAATAATGATTATGTTAGAAAAATAACCATTTTGAAAATAGAAGCAGGCATAATGACTCTTATTTCACATCATTATAGTGGAGCAGGGGAAAAGAAGGCAACTATGAACGCTAGAGGAGAGAAGAAAAGTCTGGGAACAGGAGCCAAGAGCAAGATGAAAGCAGAATTCCCCGTGTCTTCTTCACCTGCACGCCTGACCTCCCAGAAAATGTAAGTGTTCTGAATTAACGTTCCCCGTCAGAATCTACAAAGGCTCTTTCTTGCTCGACAGGTGGCAGGACTTGCAGCGTACACCAAAACTATGGTGAGACATGTAGGTGATTTCATCATATCTTTAATAGAAAACATGCAAAGAACTGTCAGTATTCTTTCAAAATACATGTGGCAAAGTACAATAAAACAAAAGTGAGCTCACTTTTAAAGAATGAAAAAAAACAAAACAAAACAATTTAATAATAAATACTGAAACAAAAATAATCGTACAGAGACTGCTTGCGAGGCTAATTGCATGAACATGATTACAAACATGAAAACATCCCAGTTTTCTCCCCTTTTCTTGTGCTGTGTCAATTGCAGCATGGCACAGCAAGAAACCAGGCTGTTGTATGTACAGCTGCAACTATACAAAGCTACATTACATTATTAACAAGTAGGAGAAGCAGTAAATGGGGTGTAGATTGAACTATGTTATCAACAGCACACAATCCACTGGCAAAAAAAACAACTTCTTTTGTCTTTTAACGGTCACCATAGTGCATCATCATACTCCACATACTGATTTGTCATATGTTTCAAGTCACATGTCCTTCCTGACACAACCCTTCCCCTTTTATTCAGACATGGGACCAGGGCCTGTGCCCCATCAGTGGCTGTGATTTTTTTTTTTTTTTTTTTGTTGCAGTGGACAATTTGGGGTTCAGAGTCCTGTTCAAGGACTCTTCTGCGTGTTTCTTTCCCACTGCAGTCAGTCTGCTGAACAGCGGCCCAACTCCCGTCAGTTGACACCCCCAGCGCCTGCCAGCTAATCCCTTATTTATTTTTCTTATGCTATTTTTATCTTTTATTCGATTGTGTAAATATTTCAAATTTGGAAAATTGTATACAGGACTACAGTTTTTCACTTTTTTCTCCCCACTTTTTGCTTACTCCATGTTTTAGCAGTAAAACTTTTCTGATCCTGATTGTGATGAGACGAGGATGATTGATGTGGTGTCAGTCTAGTTTGAGGGCAACCAACTACTTACTACTCCACGACCATCCCATGTAACCCACTGGCCAAAAAATGTGAACGAATGAATTCATTTCACTCCTCACGACCTAAAAAATGCAGTCCATCTTTCTCTCTCTCTCTCTCTCTCTCTCTCTCTCTCTCTCTCTCTCTCTCTCTCTCTCTCTCTCTCTCTCTCTCTCTCTCTCCCTCTCGGTGTGTCTGTCTCTCCCTCTTTCTCTCTTTCTCTCTGCTTCCATCTATGTGTGGATGAATATATAATTGCACCATTATTAAGAAGTTCTCAAATGGACTTCAAATTTGAAGTTTCTGACTTGAGACTTGCCTGTCTTAGATGGATGGATGGATGGATGGATGGATGGATGGATGGATGGGTGGATGGATGGATGGATAGATAGATAGATAGATAGATAGATAGATAGATAGATAGATAGACAGACAAACAGAGAGTTTGACAGATGGAACTGGCATCAATACAGGAGCATCATTACAGCACAAACAGAATAGAAAGAAATTGAAAGAGTATGAAATACATATTATTTATACACACACACATATGTGTACACACACACACATAGAGAGAGAGAAGGTATGTATGATAAAAGATAAATAAAGAAGTCCAGCAAGAGACTTCTTTATTTAGATGCTGCACATTATTATTGCACTTGTTTACTGTTATTGCACAAGATCCAGTTGTGTTGTGGTGCTAGTGCTCCTTCCCATCCTCTGCCTGATGGCTTGAGGTATGAGGGACAAAGGGGTTTTTAAGTCTATTGATCGTTTACTTAGGCAGGATCAGTCCGTCACTGGAGAGGCTCCTCTGTTTACCAATGACAGTGTGCAGAGGGTGACTGGTATTGTCCATAACGTCCAGTAGTTTGTCCATAGTCCTCTTCTCTGCCACCGTGACCAGAGAGTCCTGCTCCAGGCTGATCACAGCACCAACCTGCCTGATCAGTTTGTCCAGCCTGGATGTGTCTTTCCTGTCCTTCTTGGATATGCTGAGTGTTACAGGTCCAGTCCAGCTTGCTGTCCAGCTGCAGCTGAGGTGCTTGTAGGAGTCTGCAACCTCCATCTTGACTCCTTCAATCAAAACTGGTTGTGACTTTGGTCTGGACCTCCCAACGTCCATGACCCAGGACTTGCCTGTCATGACTCAAGACTTGCCTGCCTTGACTCGAGACTTGACGCGGGACTTGCTTGCCTTGACTCGAGACTTGAATGAGGATTTGCCTAGTAGTATTTTCTAGTTGTATTTTCTAACACGACAGTGATGCCAAATATACTCACACAAATCAGGAGAGAAAACTCTGACGTACGTCCCCATAAAAAGAAAAAATAATCAAAGCATAATAAGAACAGTAATGCCAAACTTGTACCATGTCCAGGGTATCAAAAATAAAGGAAGGATTAGAATTAGAAAACAAGGAAAAAGAAAAAAAAAGTTTTAACCTTTGTCAAAATCCTATCTTTTCAAAGAATAGAAACACAGTGTTAGATGATGGAAAATTTAGTCATTTAATATGTTGTTGATGTGCAAAGTCTGCTGTATTTATGAACATAGTTTGGATCGTGATGAAAAGAAGTGAGTGATGTTTTAGCAACTGTACAATTTCCAGTCGCTCACTAACAGTGACTGAACACGAACCTATGTAAAATGTTTTTCCCCTCTTTGGCTCAGGACAGCTCCAGTTCTGCAGCTGTCTCCATACTTTAGCTTGCCAATGTATACAGACTAATTGTAATAAACAAAGCTGATTCAAACCACTGTGTAACTGCTTTCGTTGGTGCTCATCAATTTTGGTACATGTAATAATGACTCTAGAGTGCAGTCACTTACACTCATCATCTGACACTGGTCAGGACACTTCAGACCTGGCAGCTCTGGAAAGGTTCCCTGCATGCAGAAAAACACTCATATCAGATTACTCTTTCTGATATTATGCTCCCCTGGAAATGTTATTTGTGTATGTACATGGGAACTGCCTCGCAGTGGCCCCATTTGAACGTGTACCAAATTTCATTGGTCCACGGGGCCCAATTTCCGTGATAAAAGCAGCCAATGCAGCATTAAAAAGCCACCTGCATTTCTGGTTGCATCAATATGTTTGCAAAACTCTTTGCTCTAAATATGATGACAGCTCCAGTCCTCCCATGATATTATTCCAATCTTTATTTTCCTGCTCCTTACATTGAGCGGAAGTTACTCAACTGAAAACTTACATTTGAAAATCATTAATTTTTTTGTGAGTGTATGTGGGAAGATCAGGTGTTTATCAATTTAAAATTCCAGATAACATGCTGACTGATATTTAATGCCATTTGTTTGTTGACCATCCCACACCTGCACATGTGCATTGTTAACAGCAGCCAGAAGTGCGTTAATTGCTTTTGTTTTCATGTTCAGGAGGACCTCACAAGGAACCATGGTGATGGATCTATTCAGCGAGAGCTCCACTGAGAGCGAGGAAGAAGAGGAGCAGCTAGAGCGTTGCACAGAGAGTAAAAAAGACCTGCCCTCTGAATACTGGCAGTTCCAGAAACTGGTCAAGTACCTGAAGGTATGTCAGTGCAATGCTGAGCACTGCCGAATTTTATTCTGAAATAATGAGAGTTTTAGCACAAACGCAGGCAAATGCATGCCAGATTGTCAGGAAACAGTAAAGTCCATGCTGTTTTCCTGTCATCTGTTCAGGAATTCTTGATGCTGATCAGAATCAGCAGTCACATTCTTTTTATAACTCTAAAAAAACTCCAAGCAGTGGAAAATAATATCTACTCAGGAATTATCATAGTCAGTTTCATTAAAGGTAATTTTCCAATCACACCGTCCCATCTATCTGTAACAATTTGGTTATATGAAAGCACAGTCAGTGACAAAAAAAAAGGATGTCAAATGAAATGAAGTGCAGTTTGCTCCTGTTTAACGCGGTGCTTTGTTGGACGATGCTTGCCGAAGTGTTTGGCTCGGCTCATGGATTCCTGTTTTCTGACACAGGCCTGTGTGGTTGCACATGCAAGCCAAGGCACAGGGGAAAGTACTGTCTGACAGCAGCAGCTGTATGCATGGTTTGCCCACACCGCGGAAACATACAAATGAAGCGCGCCTGTGATAGATCTGACAGCGCATGTGGTGAATATTAATGCGTCAAAACATGGGAGAGAAAAAAAAGAGGAAGACAAACGCCATCGACCCAGACTGGCTTTGATTCCTGTTATCGTTTCATCAGGACATATCATTCACATACTTTTTTTTAGAACACTGCCTAGCAAACCTCTCTCTCTCTCTTTTTTTTTTTAACCTTAATTCTCTCTCATTTGAAGTCATTTTTTGGGGGCTTTTGTTATAATGTATAATATCAGGAATATCAAAACACATTCTGTTCATGAAACTCCATGGGATTTGCTGATATTTCTGTTTGGCTCCCCACTTCCAAAGCATGTTGCTAAATAAGATCATGTACACTGCAGCCAAAGAAATCTTTTATAGAAAAACTCTGCAGTCAAGTGCAATTGTAAGTAGGTATTTTTAGTTTAGAAAAATAGAAAATAATAGAAGGAAATTCCCACTCTAAAAGCAGCCTCTTACTGTTTCCAGAAAGGAAAAAAGAAGATGTAAACGATACAAAGGACACAAATTCAAATAAAAAAAAAAATGCACAGAGTGGTTTGTATGTTTTATACTTTTCAGTGGGATTGTGGTGAGTGCTTTTGAGTTGTGTGTGTGTTCTTGCTTAAAACAGATGCATCACTTCTATAACCAACATGTCCCGGCGTTCTATCTGTCTGGAAACCACACAGCACAGTTATTTATGGGGTTTGTCCAGTAGTCATTTTATAATATCATTACCATCAGACGCTGAAACTTAGCACGAGCCAAGTTAAATATCTGTTTTATTTTAGGAGGAGATCTTTTTTCCCATTCCCCCTCGCGCTATAGACAGCCGTTTGTACTCTAGGAAGTTTAACACTGTCATAAAGCGACACATGGATGTTCTGTTTTGTGTTTTAATGATGTTTATGTAGGAATTGCCTATTCCAAACACATCAGACCGCTTTGCTTAGGAGTCTGATGTGTTTGTTTTCATACCTGCATGAATACAGATCAGTGCTTGTATGAGTGCGACATGGACCCTCAAAAAGTCCAGTCTGTAGTCATTTGCTTACAAACATATGTTCATATATGTATGTATGTGTATGTGTCTGAAAGCTCTGTAGATGTCTGTAACCCTCTAACATAGAAAGACTACATATTTCACACTTGCAGCATAAGAAGACATGTCTATCAGCCATATATCTACAGTTTTCATCCCATAAAAACATTATACGTATGTACTACATATGCTATGAATATATGACTTTTAATATAGGTGTATAGGATCATTTTAATATTGAGAAAAATAATGTTTATGTGGTGACTTTGGCTACTAAACCTAAAAATATGATTGTAATATTTTGTCATCACCAGCTGCTTACATCTGTTGGCTTGTGGCTCCTAAAAATTACACAATTTTCATATTGTCCTTGTAAAAAAAATTATTAGTTACTCAACAACAGATAAGCATATCAGAACCAACATTTTTATCATCATTTTTTTCAAAGTTTGTGTGTTACTATCCTCAAACCTGTTTAAGTTATGCATATAACAATAAGAAACTGTTGCAGGCTCTTGACTCACACATTGAAACACATGGTTTTGTGTTCCACCCTCATTAAAGTTGCACCCCCTCTACTGGCTGTCAGTGGTACTGCTGCCCTGCTTCCTTCATGAGAGCTGTACAACTAATTGCCGCACTGAAACTAATCCGTCTGCAGTATATAACAGCCGTGATCAGCACATTTTCTCAACAGAAGGCCAGTTTTTGCTAATTATATTATATTGCAATGAGTAAAATGTTTTTCTATTCTTTTCTTTTCTGTCTTTCTTTTTTGAATAACTTGAGCACTCACTCAAAACATCACCTTTTTCAGTGCTTATAATGCATTTGCAACATGTCTAATCTGGATAATTTTCTAACAAGAATAATTGCATCATGTAATTCTCCTGAAACAACTAACAACAACTAACAACTAACCCTAACAATGGGCTATGAAGTGGTTAAGTTTTATGTTATGGAACATCCTTTGTCAAATAAGAAGCTAAAAACAGCCAGTGATCATTCATCCTGGTCAGTTCATCCAGTGCTCGTTCTATAATAGAACTGGGTTTGTTCTTGTCTTTAGAAACTGTTGCTCTGACTCCAATGTAGACTTCACTTTTCACTTTTGCTCAACCTCTTCCAAGACCCAACATTCCCCTCTTAGACTGAGATCCAGAAGGAGCTGTCAATCAACCATCCAGCACTGAAACATGGTTCTATATATCTGAGCATCACACTTTATATGGATGTTCAACCCTGCTGATGTGATGTCTAAGTCATATACAAAACAGCATTTAGAAAAGGGTAAACATGGTATCACTGACATCTCTGTTAACCCCATTTCTGCTCCCACATACTTATTGCTGTGATTTATTGGCCTGGGGAGGCTCAGGGTCTGCGTCTGCAGAATCCAGTCTGCTTCTCCAGAGGAACCACACTAGAATAAGACCTCCATTCAGTAGCGTGGAGGTCTCTGCTGTTTAGTGGCTCAGACTTAAACACCTGCAGCAAAACAACAGACAAAATGTGTAAAGTGTCTTTATGTGGCTGATATCAAGTTCACAAATGGAGTTGGTGAATGTTATATCTCTTAGTTCCATTTTGACAGTGTGTTGCTAAAGGAATTGTCATTTCACTGGTTACTGGTGAATTATTGATTGGAAGTTGTGTGAACGGGAAATGTAAATGCGGGAAAGGCCACAGTTGTACATCAGTGGTTATTTAGGGATGTTTTTATCGTGTGATCTGCTTTTAAATCAGTCACTAAGCCATAGGATGATGTACACATTTGTTTTTCACACGTATTTGCACTTTTCAGCAACAGTAGTGATGGGGCTTTATGACAGCAGTGTTGGTCTCATAGTTTCTCACATTATTCACCATTTTAGCTCACCAGTAAAACATATTCATGAACAGAGCACCAATTCATTTTTGGTTCCAAGTGTCTGAATGTCTTGACCACGGTTGAATAGATCTCTGCAGGGTGCTGTACCATCTCCCCTACACAGTGACATGTTACCACTCAGGAACCTTCCCACTTTCAGGTTGAAGCTCATCCAAAAAAGGCAGTTTTGTTGTAGTTCCTCCACTGAGGACTGGGTGCTGGCTCCAAAACAGGACAAGTCTTCATTGACCTCTATGTTTTTTTTGATTTACATTTATTCATCCCCCTGGGGAAATTCTGCCTCTGCGTTTGACCCATCTGGGCTGCTGGACCCAGAGTGGTGGGCTGCCACATAGGGAGCGAGTGGGGGTTTTGGGTGCTTTGCTCAGGGGCACCTCATCCATGGATGTGGAGAAGCACTTGTTCAGCACTCCCTCCGCCCACATCATTGGTACTGGCCAGGGATTGAGCTGGTGACCCTCTGGTTGCCAGCCCAGTTCTCTAGCCGGTGCACCACGGAACATCCCCATAATATATATATCACCCGTACTGGGGTGAATTTTTTTGCACCACATATGGATAAATCTGAAGTGGATGTCATGATGTCTGGGTGTCATGTGAGAATGCTTGACTGACAGCTAGAAATTGGTTTTGTCATTGGCTTTGACAGCTTTGTCCCACCTCTGCAACTTGGTGCCATGCAGTTTAAGGAAAAATGGGCTTCAAAGACTCTGTGGGTCATGTGACTGGATAGTTGGTCAATAGTTATTATATGTGCGCTGTAAAAGACTGTAATTCAATTATGGTCCTATCAGTATAAATCTTATTAGTTATGTATATGTCTGAACTTCTGGAAAGGTCTCCTTTTGGTTTTCAAAGATGCACAGCTGTTTGGTTTTTATACAAGTATTTAAGGACACAATCAAATTCTCCTAACTTTTTTGATCCACAGCCATTATCAGGTTAAATTAGTTTTGATTAAATGCTAAAAGCTTTTGTGAATTTGCACCTCGTGTTTATTCAGAATTAGTTAACAAATTTTATTTTGCTTGCATACTAAGCAAATTAACTATTTGAACACAATATGTGATAAACATCTAAGGAAAATGAATATGGAAACAGGCTTCTTTTTCTGAGGTTAAATAGTTGTATTTTCTTCCACATTGAGCATCTGCTCCACCATGCTCAAAGAGACACAGATTTTTATCTGTAAATGATTGTCAGAGATTGTCAATATTTTAAAGAATGTTGAGAATACTTCAAGACCAAAGCAACTGAAAATGAAAGCACAAGAGCTGTTTTTTTTTGTTCTCCCAGCTATCATTCCAAAATATCACTTTTTTTGGTTGTTTTTACAAGGTATGAAGCTCGCCTGCTGAATCCTTTGAAGAGTTAGACTGGAGAAGACAAAGGAAGCAGTAGATCCACTGTTGTTAATGGACGAATGGTTCACATTTGAGCTAGCATCATAATATGGAGAACACATGTGCCCGCTGTCCTGCTGTGTCAGAGCACTTCTTTGTGAGGAAGATTTGATCAAACACCGTTTCTGACTGTTCTATATGTCTGCACTGATGAGCTGGCCTCTGCAAAAATCTATTTTCCCTATACATGAGTAGCAGGGCAAAATACAATCTCTACCTGATTCAAATCTTCTATTTTGATTGGTCCTGAAGTCTTCAATTGTTGGTGAAACATGGAATTAAGTTCAACTTATGAAACTTCTTTAAGATGACCTAGAGTCTGTTTAATGAGAATTCTACCCACGCATCTTGTAACCATTGAAAAAAGGGGGAAAAAAATAAAATATTTGATTGTTCTCTTGCCAGAAGATTTTGGAGATATATCAGCGTCGCATATAAAGTGGAGAAGCAGGTTTAGTGTTACAGCAGCTAACTGTTCTGTTTTATCTGACTGTTCATTTCCTCCCTTTCAAGATGAAAACTTTAGTGTGTCAACAAAGTTTATAATGCACCTGAATGTGATACTGACTAAATACGATCCTGAAAAAACATAAAACAACCAAACAAACAAAAACATAATTTCTTAGCTGAACAGTACATTACCAGCTGACAGAACCAGCCATAGAGTGGTCATTTTAGTGCCATAATTCTGTCAGCATCAGTCCACAATATAAACTTGTGCACATAATGCACACAAAGTTCAAGCTGTGAGCAGCATTTAAAAAAAGGTGAAAAAAACATGCAACTGGAAACTAATTTTAGAGAAAAACAATAAAACTTATTCAGGTTCTATAACTACAGTGCAGAATAAGGCATGTGTGGCATTTGACCACACATGCCTTATTCTAAATCCTGCTATTGTCTCTTTTTTCTTTTTAGAAAACACATTGTAGTTAAATGGCAATAAAACCTAATCGGTTCAATTTCCTGCCTCATGTGTGTAGAGTGGCACGAGTTTAACTGAAATAACAGATTTTCCTCCCTCCAACCACTTGTTTACTAAGCAGCGTTAAAAATTAATAACTAGTTTCCATCAGTGTTTAGCACCACACGGCTAAACAAGGACACGACTGTGTTAGTGTGTGTAGACAGATTCTGAATTAGAGAACTATGGAGGGAGAGTAATGACTGGAAACTTGTATCTGCCCTCTTTCTTCAATGTCTGCTTACTCTCTTTCTCCTTTTTTTTGATAGTCTCCCATTTTAATTTGTTCATGTTTGACATTATCATTGCAGGCAGGCAACCAGACAGTCACTGTGCTCGTTCTTTGTGCCATGCTGGACTTTAACTTAATGCAGGAGACGTGTCAACTGGCCATCCGGGACACTGGTGGCCTTGAAGTCCTCATCAACTTACTGGATACAGGCGACATCAGATGCAAAGTGAGTAGCTTCGCCAAAGATGGACCATGTGGATGTGGACAGAGCTGGCCGTGTGTGCCAGCCTGTGTTCTAGCTGCAGAACGTGAGCGTTAGACTGGGAGCGTGCCTTTTAAGGAACAGGGTAGGGATTATTCACTAGCATGACATGTGCGGGTGCCTTTTAACCTGGCTTTATTACAGCTTTTTATCTACTTTTGGTGGAAACGCAGCTGAACGTTTGGCTTCCAGATTATTGCTTGATGCTTCTCGACACAGATGGCGGCCTCATGTTGGCATAGAAACATTGGTTTCTTCATCATAAAACAAACCTCAAGTTTTTGACTGATCTTACCCATTGTTGTACAGTATTTTGACCTGCATGTTTTTGCATAACACTCATGTCCTTTACCTTTGCATTTCATATGTAGTTTAATAGTGTTTGATCCTCTAGATCAGGGGTGTCTTCTTCAGCATCACAGTGGTCCTTAACATATTGTTAAATATAAACTTCTCACAACTTATTCTTTTAAAGAAAACAAAAGTTTGTGGTAAAATTTAAAATTTTGCAAGTTTGCTCTTTAAAATATTGATTCTTGCAAAATCACAAAATTGACATAAATTTATGATTTAAGGTCATAAAAATGTGATTTTTGTAAAATAATTTTACTGTAAAATTACAGATTTTGGGTGGTAAAAAACCAAATAAATGTGAAAAACTGAGTTGTGTCTTTAACATAAAATGATGAATTTATCCTGTAAACTGCAAATTTTGTATAACTTTTAATCAACTTTTTTCTGTAAAATTTAAAATTTTACAAAATAGTGAACTTTTTATTTAATACTGGTTTTTTTTGTTATATAATGTTGGCTTACTTTTTGATTTAAAATCACAACTTTTTGTCCAAAAAGACTTTTCTTTTTCTTTTTCTGTAAAATTGCAGATTTGGCAATTTGACATTTTTATCATCAAAAGTCAATTCTTGCTTTAAAATAAAATTCCTAACTTTTTGTTGGAAATCATGCCTTTTTTTTATAGAATTGTTTGTTTTGATGGTAAAAAAAACGAAATTAAACCCAAAATTTTAATGTAGAATTGTCACCTTTTGACTTAATAAAGGAAGTTTTGGTTGTAATATATGAACTTTTGCAAAATTGCAAAACTGCAAATTTCAATGTCTGCTATGAGGAAATTGACTACACTGTACACTTATAGCCTTTTATTTGAAGACAATCATAAACCCGGATCTCACAGAGCCGCATAAAATGAAGTGGCGGGCTGGATTTGGCCCGCAGGCCTTGAGTTTGACATCTGTGCTCTAGAGGGAGAAATATCCAATCTGTACATTTCTTTGAGAAGCATTGTTTTCATACAGTTTAGTGATTTTATCACACAAAATCATTTGCCCGCTTGTTCTCATTAGTTGCTCCGCCTTTCCTAAATACTGCTTTTGTACCAGAAAGGTGTATCAGAAAGGTGACTATAATCATGATTATAGTCACCTTTCTGAAATAATATCCTTATTTCTTTTTAAAATAGTTACTCGCCATAAACTCAGCAAGTCAATAGAAATTCAAAATATGGATATCTTGTGTTTGTATTATCTGCAATAACACAAAATTCAATGTAATTGTAATCAATTCATTTTTTTGTCAAGCCCATTTTCCAGCCACTTGTTTTTTCTGATTTGGGATTGTAGATCGGATCCCTAAAAATTCTTAAAGTAATCTGTCACAACGTGCAAATCCGGCGGAGCGTTGTGGACATGGGAGGCCTACAGAGCATCGTGAAGATTCTTGACTCGGTGTCCAAGGATGTCAAGGCCTTAGCTGCTGAGACCATTGCTAATGTAGCCAGGTTCCGCAGAGCAAGAAGAACTGTCAGGCAACATGGTGGGATCAAGGAGCTGGTGAGTAGAAGTACACAGACACGTATATTCAGGTTAATGCTGAATGCTCTTTAATACCAGTGATTTACTTTGATCCATAAATGGACATCATTAACTGTATTTACGTAGTTCCTTGTCTGAAACACATGCAATGCTGCCTGGTTCGTGGCGTACAGATGCTATGCAGCATTAATTCTTTCTTTAAAGTGGCAGAGAGGTTTCTGGGTAAAACAGATAGACTGTCTCCTACTTCCTCTGACCCGCATTCATGTTTGTTGACAGAGTGACCTGTGATTAAAGCCTCCATGGCTTGTATATTTTCCTCAGCCCCAAATCGGATGTTCTCATGTGCAAGTCACTCACGGAGGGAGATTAATTTCACGCTATTCTACAAGACCACCTTTGAACTGTGCACTGTGTAATAGCTTTGCCTGCTCTGTCTCACTGGCCAGGAACTATGGATTAGACTGAATGATGGCCATAAACCGTTACACTGGGCCTTTCAGGCCTAGCATCAACATCTGCACTGACACTTTTCCAGTCCTTGCATCTCTGCTGTTTTCATCCTTGCAGACCCAGTAGTAATAGAATTTTAATTACACCCTTAATCATAGCCAACAACCTGCTGTTCCCATCTGGAACGATCCATTATCACCTCAACCTCTCAGGCAAACTTTTGAGTGTTCTTGAACTTATGTCAGGTTCATAGAGTTTTTCTAAATGTGTTGATGGGAATGTTCTGCTTCAACACACATGGTCTTGCTGATCATCTGCACACATTCTTTATGTTTATCCACATGTAAGTCTGGTGAGCTCTCTCTGATCAGGTGAAGCTGCTGGACTGTGTCCCGAATTTAGCCGAGCCGAGTACAAACCAGGAGAAAGACGCAGAAGTGGCCCGCTGTGGCGCTTTAGCGCTGTGGAGCTGCAGCAGGAACACCAAGAACAAGGAGGCCATTCGTAAAGCTGGAGGTATCCCTTTGCTGGGAAGACTTCTCAAGTCTACACATGAGAACATGCTCATCCCTGTTGTGGGCACCCTGCAGGAGTGTGCCACAGAGGTGAGATAAGGCATGCCAGTCATGCTGGCATGCTGATTCTATGTGTCGCTCACAATATAGTCAAGTGAAGTTTGTTTTTTTTTCTCACCCACCTTCTTTTTTTTCTTTCTTTTCTTGCTTTTAGCATCTGTAACATAACATACAAAAACCCTAGTCCTTGGTCCGTACCAACTTTTATAATTATATACTTTTAAACTGTGTGAAAATGTGTTTCACAAAGGCAAAGCCAAAATCCAAAAACTTACTCTATGAAGCACTAAAAACGCTCCATGATTCAATAGCTTGTAGAAATATCTTTGCAACAACTACTTAAAGTAAGCATTTTCTGTATGATATTATCAGTCCCTCACATTGTTGTGTAGGAGCTTTTGACCCACTCTTCTTGACGATGTGCTTCATTTCATTTAGAATTGCTGCTATTTGTTAGTTCACAGATCCCTTAAGTTCTCACCACAGAATTTCAATGTGGTTCGGGTTCATACTTTGACCGGACCACTGCATTGACAAATGATCCACTTTTAGCTCTCAGACACATCACCTCACGTTTGACTCTAAAATACTTCGCTATATAGAAGAGGTTAACTGAGGTTAACCAGGTTCAAGCACAAACTGTCAACCCTCCACCACTGTGTTTAACAGATGCTTTGAGGTGCTTCTTTTACATCTCCAGTTTGTTCTTATCTGTTTAAAGAAATTATTCATATCGTATGAGATTAATTTGAAATAAAAACAGCCATCAACTACCAGGTAATGCTCATCCAACATTCTGCATCACGTGTCAAACTCGTGAAGTCCCATGGGTCAAGTGTGGCCCGCCACCTCCTTTTATCTGGTACATAACAGCATGTAAATACAATCATAAACTTCTAACTAGAACATTTCTGAGGAAATTTAAGTGTCTGTTTGATTCAGTTCTGACATAAAAAAGTAACTGAGGTGAAGAGCAGCTGGTTTATGTCAGAAAGTCGTGATTTAGCAAACGTTTGCAAAAGATTTTACAACAAAAAGTTGGTCATTTTTGTCAAAATTCATGATTATTGTAAAATGATCTTTTTTCTTGTAAAAGAAAAGGGGGAATCTTAGAGGAAAACATGAAATTATAGAAAAATTTACAATTTTATGACTTGTAATTTTATGTCAAAATGTTCCAAAAAGTTGTAAATTTTTAATTTTAAGTTCAAGTCACAATTTTGTGACATTTGTAATTGTGTGATAAAAAAAGAGTTGGTTGTTCAATAATAAGTTTTCATCTGGCAAAATTTTATGACAAAATCTGACCAATTATTTTCTGACCGAGTCCAGGAACTAGCAGGAAATCTGACAACATAGCTGGTAAAGCTTTGTTATGGAATAATGGTCCTTTAACAGCAACCATGGAGACGATGTGGCCCATGTTAAAGTAAAGTTAGATGAATTTTACAAACATTTTTGGAAATTACTATCACCACTGTTTGTTAAAATGGCAGATGAAATTAAAAACAATCAGTTCATTCCATATCATATGAATACAGCACTAATTTCACTACTCAAAACTAACAAAGATCCAGCTACAGGCCTATTTCCTTAATCAATACAGATATTAAAGTAATCAGCAAAGCTTTAACAACCTGCATTGAGTCAGTTATCTCTTTTCTTATTTGCCCAGATCAAACAGGATTCATTAAAGGCAGACACTCTTCAAATAATACACGAAGGCTTTTCAACCTTATACATCTAGCCAAAGTAGCCAAAAAAAAACCCACTATCCTTTAACTAGATGCAGAAAAAGCATTTGACAAAGTAAACTGGACATTTCTTATAAAAACACTGGAAAAATTTGGTTTTGGAAAGTAATTTATTCAATGGATCAAAACACTTTACAATAAACCAAAAGCAGCAGTTATAACAAATAACCTAATCTCAACAAGTTTTACACTTCACAGAGGTACTAGACAAGGATGCCCACTATCACCCTCATTATTTACACTTTTCATTGAACCACTTGCAGCAACAATCCATCAAAATATCAATATTGAAGGCATTCATAGTAATAATATAGCACATAAAATCAGTTTATATGCAGATGATGTACTCCTGTTCCTACAAAATCCAAATAAATCAGTTAAAGAACTAATCCAAGTTATTAATTTGAAACAAATCTACCACATTAATGATATCCGAAGGGAAATTCAAATTGTTATGTGCTCATCATCATCAAAGTGTAAAAAAAAAAAAAATAATAATATTGATAAGAATAATGATAATATCCCCTCCTTGAACCGCCACCTTATTGTGGTGGAGGGGTTTAAGTATTCGAATGATCCTAGGAGCTATGTTGTCCGGGGCTTAATGCCCCTGGTTGGATCTCCCAAGGCAAACAGGTCCTAGGTGACCGATCAGACTAAGAGCAATTCAGAAACCCCTTATGACAGAAGTAACAGTGAAGTCGTGTATATTGCCCGGATTGGCGTTACCAGTACCCCACCCTGGAGCCAGGCCTGGGGTTGGGGCTCGCAGGCGACGCCTGGTGGCGGGGTCTTTGCCCGCGTGCTCAGCCCGAACAAGTGACATGGGCGCCTTTTCAAGTGGGCTCAACACCTGCATGAAGGTCCATAAGGGGCTGGTTCTATGCGATTTGGGTGGCAGTCGACGACCCAATCCCAGGACAGCAACTCTGGCTATGGGGACGTGGAATGTCACCTTGCTGGGGGGGAAGGAGCCTAAGCTTATGCCGGAAGTGCAGCGGTACCGGCTAGAGTAATCCGGCTCACCTCCATGCACAGTCTGGACTCTGTAACCCAACTCCTTGAGAGAGGCTGGACTCTCTACTACTCTGGAGTTGCCCGCGGTGAGAGGCGGCGGGCTGGTGTGGGCTTGCTTATAGCTCCCCAGCTCAGCCGCTGTGTGTTGGAGTTCTCCCCGCAGAATGAGAGGGTTGTGTCCCTCCGCCTTCAGGTGGAGGGTAGGTCTCTCACTGTTGTTTCGGCTTCGAAAGCGAGACAGACTTGACAGACCCAAGCATATTGTGAGGGTCTGCTGGGAACGCCTGAAATCCCCTGTCAGGGAGGTCTTTGACTCCCACCTCTGGGAGAGCTTTGACCAGATCCTGAGGGGAGTTGGAGATATTAAGTCTGAGTGGACCATGTTCTCCACTTCTACTGTGGATGCGGCTGTTCGAAGCTGTGGCCGTAAGGTGGACGCCGGAAGTAAGGGATGCTGTCAAGATGAAGAAGGATTCCTCTAGAGCCTGGTTGGTTCGGGGGATTCCTGAGGCAGTTGACAGGTACTGACAGGCCAAGCGGACGGCAGCTCGAGCAGTCACAGAAGCAAAAACCCGGGTCTGGGAAAGGTTCAGGGAGGCCATGGAGGAGGACTACCGGTCGGCCTTGACCAAAAGAACACAATCCCGGGTTCAAGCGGCTGAGATGAGCTTCCTCAACACGGTGGTGGGGCGCTCCCTTAGAGATGTAACCCGGGAGGAGCTCGGAGTTGAGCCGCTGCTCCTCCACATTGAGAGGAGCCAGCTGAGGTGGCTCGGGCATCTGTA
>JBAMYA010078803.1:0-23731 GCA_037176975.1 Arrhamphus sclerolepis | reverse complement strand
TGTTTTTCCCAGCATTCAGAGCTTTTATTGTGGAGATAAATACACATATGCTGAAAATGACCCTATCTCACAATGATAAAGAATCCTTAAAAACATTCCTGGATCCAGACAGTGATCCGGATCACCTCCAGAATTTAATCGTTTGTTTGCTGTCCCAATTTGGACATATCCTGAAATTTTTATGACAATCCGTCCATAACTTTTGAGTTATGTTGCAAACAAACAAACAGGCAAACCAACACCATCAAAAACATAATTTCCTTGGTGGAGGTAATAAAGACTAACTTCTCCTTTCTCACGTTTTGTATACAGTTTTATTTTTGTATTCTGCCCCCTAGTGGAAGTCTTGTGTATTGCACACTCTGCCCTCATTCTTTGGAACCAAGAAACGTTCACAGCTGGTTGTGAAGTACATGCTAGGCCTAACTGATCTTCAAGAGCTGTATTAGATCAGACTTATGAAGAGAGTCTGAGCTGTTGTAGAAGATCCAAACCGTGGAATAAATAAAACACTTTTACCTGCAGGACGCACATGGAGTCTACCTGAGCACAGAACTAAAAGGTTCAAAACATCACTTCTTCCTGTTGCCATCAACCTGCTGAACAAGGTGCTAACATACTTACCTGTATTTTGGTTATTGTTCGGTTTATTCCTGACATGAGTGTGTACTGCCGGCTGTAAAGACAATCGCCAGATTTAATTTTTGTTTGTTTATGTTGCATTTAAACTGTCCTACTGGGTCGAAGCTGCAACAAAGATGCAACAGCTGAAAGGCCCACGACGGAGGTTGGTTTATTTGGAGCTAACAAGAACGTCACACTGCGATGGACTGGACACCTGTCCAGGGTGGACCCCTGCCTTTCACCTGGAGAGAGCTGGGATAGGCTCCAGCAGACCCCTGTGACCCTGCACAGGAAATAGCGGGTATAGATGATGGATGGATGACTTTTTAAAAACAACTTTTTAATCGTACTCTCTCAAATTTTACAAAATTTTGACTTTGTAAAATGTAAATTTTTTTTTTTGGGGGGGGGAAACTTTTTGCAACATTTTGACATGCATCGTGATTTCATAGAACTTCAAATTTAGTTTCAAAACTTTTCCAAATGTTTACTAAATCATTACTTTTTGATATAAACCAGCTGCTCTCTACTTCAGTTATTCCACTGTTTGGTCTCAGTATTCAATCAAATGTTTCCTCAGAAATGTTCTAGTTATAAGTTTATAATTATCAACCAAAAAAGGATCAAATCTCTCCTCTTTAGTCTTGTTTAGTCTCAGAGAAGACAACGTATTCTTCATCTGAGATCTGGACATGACTGGAGACCTGGACCAGGCCCCGACCAGACTACACCCCAGATTTGGACCAGACACCAGACCAACATGGACCAGAGTTTAAAGAACAGATGAGAAAGCACTTTATTAAAGCAGAAACATCTTTTCCACACAAGAATCCAGAATTTGTCACCAACATTCAGATTTCTTTTCTTTGTATTGCAGCGTCTCACTGAAGGCCACATTAGATGATTATCAGTCACATGATCAAAGCACACACACACACACACACACATACAGCAGGTGCACATGAACATACATGTGGAGCCCCTCCCCCCATATCCCCTAGCAGCAGTTTGGAGTCGAGCCCTGCAGAAAAATTAAAACATTCACCTCGACTCAGCCCCCAGAAACCAGTCCAGGTCCAGGTAATGACCAGGACGGGTTCAGGGCTGAACAGTCTGAGAAGCCAATCACCGACCTGCAGGAAACGACTCCAACCAACCAGCAAACACTCCACATTCAAACTTTATTTAAACTATAAAAGGTGACAAACTCAAACAACTGAGACGATTCTGAGGTTCAGTTTATCAAAGGCGTTTTCATTTCTGAGCTGCTGTTGCATCATGGGAGCTGCTGTTGCATCATGGGAGTAGACGTCAGTGATGGCAGCCAGAGCATTCACGCCAGCGAGGATGAAAAAAAGTCAGTCATCATGGTTACAGCTCCTCCTGTAAATCGGCACATTGATGCTGTGGAACGCCGGCACCCAACGGTTATCATGGAGACCGACGTTGCAGCCGGGCGCGTCCCTGCGGGCACCGTGGCAGCACATCCAGAACCCGGGCCCGTAGGGCAGAGCCTGGCAGTAAGGCTTGTGGTGCCAGCGGCACAGTGACACATCACCAGGCTCATAGCGCCGCTTGCACTGCTTGCAGGGGTCGTCTCGGTAACGGGGGTCACACACCCACAGCGAGTCAGCGGGCCGGACGGCATAGGCGTCGATGACAACGCGGAAGTAGCTACAGCAGCACTTGAGGGCAGCAAGGCTGCGAGTTGGCAGCAGTGCCAGGATCTGTACCAGCAGGTGGTGTGGCAGCACCAGTAAGTAAGGGGGCGGGGCCAGCAGACGCTGCAAACGCTCACGTAATGCCAGAAAGTCCTGAGAGGCTGAAGGGCTCCGACTCAGAGGCACTGCGGAAACCTCACCGACATCCTCAATGGCTTTCTTCTCTGATTGGCTGACAGAGTCACAGGGGGGGCTTAGGTTAGATTGGAAAGACCGGACAGGTTCCAGATAGAAGCTGGTTTTAAAGTGAGGGGGTGCAGCTTTCTCTGCAGGAGGAGGAGTTAAGAACAAGAGGCCAGGTGGAGGCTCTGCCTCTTCACACTGATGGGGCGGGGCTTCAACCACTGTCACACTGCTGTCAGTCTGAACTCTGTCCCTCCACCCATCCTGGGAATCACCTGAGAGGGGTGGAGCCACACCTACTGAGAGGGGAGGAGTCTTCACCCTGACCCTCTGTGGTTGGCTACTGCGACTTAGAGCTTCAGCCAGCGATGGCGAGGACGTTGTCACCACTGATGATGTCACTAAAGTCATTGATGTCACTGATGATGTCACCGCTGACCTTGGTGGCGTGCAGCCTTGGTCGGTGGCAGCAGCCAGAAGGACCCGCCCCACTGTCCTCAGACTGCTGCTCCTGGACAGTGCCCCCCCCTCCCTCCTCCCACACTCTTCCAGCTTAGCCACCATCTCTGATACCCGGACCTTCTCTGGCTCCTCCGCCTGGACCATAGGCCCCTCACCTCTGACCTTCTCTGGCTCCTCCCCCCTGACCTCAGGGGGCATGGCCCTAGACAGTGTGATGGAGGCAGAGCTCCTCTGGACAGCAAGCGCAGGTTTCCAGTCTGTCTGCTGCTCACTCGCCCGTAGCTCCAGGAACGCCACCATCTCGACCACTGACACCTTTGATTCGGCTTCCACTGTCTCCGTCTCCGGTGTGACGGTGGGAGGCGGCTCATCCAGTATAGGGGTTTCCTGGTCATGCCGCAGGTTCTGGTGGTTAGCAGACCTGCGGCGCCGTTTGGCTGGCCGTGGCATCCTCGCAGTGCCACAGCTGCCAGTGGCGTTACGTTCACTGCCATCGTCCACCTGTTGCTGCTCCGAAGCAAAAAGCGCGATCTTCTCACGCACGTGTCCGGGTCTGATGACAGTCCACATGTTCAGTGCAGCATCTGTCGCATCCTCTGTCACGCTCAAAGCTCTGCTGTTCTCACAGCTGGGTAGTGAGGGGCACAGCATCAGGGCGGGTCTGGGTGTCACCCTCGGCTGTCCTGCCGTCACACTGTTTCCGTTGCAGATGCCATCAGCTGGGTTGCCGTGGTGAAGCGTGTTGGTGGAGATGACGCTGAAGGGGAGCCGTCTGGTGCCGCTATTGCTATGGTTACCGGCTAGCGTCTTCAGCAGCGACGCCTGCTGTCTCACAAACAGACTGCTGCATTGCGACGCCACGATTCCTGACGCATCCAGATGCAACTCTGAGCGAACGAGCTTCGGAGGAGGCTTCAGGTGCATGACGGTCCTGAGAAGAAGACATTAAGGAGTCGTTAACCTGATCCTCCTCATGACAGGCTGACAGAAACCACACCCACCTATGTCCTGATTGGCAGCTGGAGGTGTAGGGGGCGTGGTCCTGGTTGGAGTGACAGCTCCTCTGATCCGGCAGCTTCACATCTTCAACCTTTTTTGTCCTCCAGAAACAAGCCGGATCCAGCAGGTCCAGAAAACCTGCAGAGGAACCAGAAACACCATGAACCACCTGTGACTGGTCTGCATACCGGTCCTGGAGATCTGGATCAGAAGACGAGATAGAGACCTGGACCAAAGAATGAGATAGAGATCTTGACCAGAGGACTAGATAGAGACCTGGACACAGGACAAGATAGAGACCTGGACTAGGGGACTAGATAGAAACCTGGTCCAAAAGTCTAGATAGAGACCTGAACCAGAGCACGAGATAGCCATCTGAACCAGGATAGTAGAGTGACCTGGTCCGCAATACTAGAGGGTCCTGGACCTGGACCAGAGAACGAGATAAGAGACCAGATGAAAAAGCTGCCTGGGTCCATACTAGGCCAGGGCCAGGTCCACACCAGATCGGGACCAGGTCCACATGAGTCAGAACAGGTTCACACAAGGTCGAGACCAGGTTTACACCAGGCCGGGTACAGGTCCACACCAGATCTACACCAGTCAGACTAGGTCCAAACCAGGTCCAGACTGGGTTCACACCAGTCTGACCAGGTCAGGACCAGGATTACACCGCCCCCTGGTGGCATTAACACAGCAGCTCCGCCGCAAAGCAGCTGTAGAACCGAGTTAAAGCTCTAAAACATCTCACAGGTCCACATGAACTCCTACTAGACCCTGACCCGACTATAACCCGCACTTGGGTGTCTCTAGACCAACTGACACCAGCCCGGTTCTCAGAGGCCACAACCAGCAGTCTAAGGACCAGGTAGCCGTTAGCTGCAGCTAGACTCAGGTCTGGAGATCCACTAAAACCCTCCTGGACCGACCAGGACCAGACCAGGACCAACCAGGAGATCAGCAGCGTGCTTTAAAGACCTGGGTGAGGTTCTGGAGGACCTGGACCAGCAGTAGAGGGGACCGAGGCCGACGAGGCTCCACTGACCTGCAGCAGCTGCTGCGTCCGCTGGAACCGCTCCCTCGGAGCCTCGACTCCACGTCCAGGGTTCTGTCCTGCGGGTCCAGGATCTGTCCTGCGGGTCCAGGGTCTGTCCTCCTCGTCCAGGACCTACTTCTGCCAGAAACCAGCTGGAAGACCAAGAAGCAGAGCTCCGGTCTGAAAGTACTACCGTGTCTGGTGGGGAGTTCACGCGACTCGGAAATCTGGACTCCCCTCTCATAATTGCGTCACAACTCTAATAACCAAGTTAACAGATGAAAACCAGAAGAGTTTAATTTCTGATCAGACCAGTTATTATTATTAATACAAATAACCGCGCATTTAGGTATATTTTGTGCACACATACACTGTTGCAAAATATATATCCACATAAATCAGTAGATGTGGATTAATAATTGAACATAAAAACAAAAATAAAGTGGTTCTTGCAGAAGCAGTAACTACTCTTGATGCGCGTGCTGGGTTCTAAGGCTGGCGGTGGAAATTCCTCCGACTTTAAGAGTCGGAAATCCGCATTCAGGATCGATCCATATGTTCCAACAGGGCAGTGAAAATTTCTGACTTCCACGTATAATGGAACGCACCACGGGGACATACGTCACTCTGCGTCAGTGCGTCATGACGCAGCCGGCGAAGTTTTAACTTCAATATGATTTGACCTCCTTAGATGAAATTTCAAAAGTTGTTCATTTCTGAATGATTTTTAAAATTCTAAAACCAGTTCAAATAAACAGAAAATGACGTCACCAGCGCCTGTTCTCCGGGTGAATCCGATTCAAACGATTTTTTTTTATCTAAAGGCCATTAAATTCTGCATTTCCTGACGCAGTTGGGGGTTTTAAATTTACACCTGGTTGTTTTTGTACCCAGTGACGTCACTCTAGCCATATTTGGAAGATGAAAATCTGTAGAAAAAAAAGAAAAGAAAAAGAAAAAAGAGAAAGAAAATCAGGGCTAGAGACCTGGACTGGCAACCGGACGGTTCAATTCCCCGGCCGGTCGCTATGATGTGGGCGGGGGGAGTGCCTGAACAAGTGCTTCCCCACGTCCGCATCCATGAATGAGGTGCCCCTGAGCAAGGCACCCAAAACCCCCACCCGCTCTGCGCCGCACCGCAGCAGCCCACCGCTCTGGGTCCAGTAGCATAGATGGGTCAAATGCGGAGAAAGAATTTCCCCATGGGGATTAACAATAGTATATATTAAAAAAAAGAAAGAAGAGAAATTCAGGAGAAAATCTATTTTTCTTTCAACAGATGTCAGTAGATAACTCTACTCTATTTACAACAAAGTTGTCTCCAGAAGCTTCTGAGAAACCCAGAGCATTGCCCCTGAGCACATGGCAAAGCCTAACATTGTCAAGAAAAAAACTCCTTGGGAAGAAAAATTTGAGCAGGACTCGACTCAATTATGGGACCCTCCTGCTGATAGCAGGAGGAAGACGTGGAGGGAGACAGGACAGTGAGGATGAACGACAAAAAGGGGAGGAGTACAAAATTATATATGTGGTACAAAAATATACAAATATGATAGCTAAAAGGCTCTGCCAGCCTTTCTAGACCTACAGTCTCTCGGAACAGCAAGAAAACCTGCATTCAGGGAGCGGCATGGTCTACTAGGACAATATGGAACTATGAGATTTTTCACATACTTTACATATACTGGAGCTTCATCATTCAAAGCTTTGTATGTAAGAAGTAATACTTTGAATTCAATTCAAATGTAATGAGCCAATGTAATGAAGCTATAACTGGTGAGATGTGATCTCTGTACCCAGTTCTGCAGCATTCTGGACCAGTTGAAGGTTTTTCACAAGGTCTGTACGCAAGAAAATAATGCATTACGATAATTCAGCCTATAGATAACAAAGGCAAGTATTAATTTCACAACATCCTATTGAGTCAGAATGTTTCTAATTTTCCTGACAAATGAAAGAAAAACTGACTTTGTGGCCTATTTCACATGAGAGTTAAAAGACAAACCTTCATTAAAAATTATGCCAGCAGGCTAAGGTAATGTGACCTAAATTTACTGAACAGCTCAAGAGTGTCTCCCGGAGGGTCTTGGGATCAATTACAATAACTTCAGTTTCATCTGAATTAAGAATCAGGAAATTTCCAGTCATCCAGGTCTTCACATCTTTAATGCATGCATCTAATAAGGCTAAAGCATTGATTGCTTCATGCAATCAATGGATAAATACAGCTGAGTATCATTTGCATGGCAATGAAAATTTATGTTATGCTTCCTTATGATGTTCCCTAGAGGAAGCATGTATAAAGAGAAAAGTGTGAGTCAAATAACAGAACCCTGCGGTACTCCACAGATGACCCTAGTACAACTGGAACAATCATTATTTAGATGGACAAACTGAAATTGGTCTGATAAATATGACTTGAACCATTTTTATGACATTCCTCTAAATCAGTAGATATGTCAGTAGATGTCAGACCCTGCTCCCTTCTTCACCAGGATGTGAACATTTGGTGCTATACGGGGTCTGTGCACATGTATTTATATTACAATTCTATTAGAAAATACAAAATTTATTGGGCTGACGAGTGGTGCTGTGGTTAGAGCAGGCAGCTCACATTCAGAGGAAATAGTCCACCAGCAGGGATTGCAGGTTTGACTCCGAGGCTGTGACTCTTTGCTGCATGTCTTCGCCCCTCTCTCCGTCTCACTTTCCTCTTTACTTACAGTTATAAAGGCACCTATATCCAAAAAAATACCTTAAAAGAAAATGTATAATTTACAAGAATTCTCAGCATTATAAAATTGTTCTGTTTTGTAAAAAATAACATTAATTGTTGTACAGTCACAACTTTCTAAGAATGACAACTTTTTGACATCAGACTTCTTCTTCTGATGGTGAAACAGCTGATCAGAACTGGTTCTGCTGGAAGGACACCTGTCCAGTTGGAGGGTAAAGGGGGAGGAGCTTAAGCACCACCTGGAATCTACCTGCAGAGGTTCCTGCTAGCCTGAATCCTGAACTAAACAGATAATCTATAACATAACTTGAGTAGCTCTCTAAAGATGACTTGTAACTTCAGCATGACACTCCAGCACCACCATCAGTACCACTGTAGAAATGAGCTGATTTTCAAACAAAAACACATCTAAATGGTTTTCTGTGAGCAGCTTTTGTTTATTCAGAGCAAAAACAGTAACATTAGACAGACAGAGTTTCACAGAATGTTGATGCAGAAACACAAACAGAAATAAGCTTCAAGCAAATATTTCTATATTCATGAGTCTGGACACAAATATGCTGAAGGAAACAAAAACAAGATGAGCTGCAGTGAATGAATGGACAAACACCTGTCAACCTGCTATCATCTAGTCCTGGTTCCTAGATCCATGACAATCAACATCTATGAACAATCTCCAACAAATGTGGAGTTTTTTAGGCTTTAGAGCCACAGAGGATAACCTAAGAATCACCTGCGAATCCAGTCCACCAGACACCCACCCAGATCTCTGGTGGATCTCCTTAATACCACTGAAATGATTTTAGTAGGTCATTAATAGATATCTGTTAGATTCCCAGAAAAGCTGACAATAAAACTATAACTCCCAAATATTCTGACCCCTGAATATTTGAGGTCTGAATTTTCAGAAGAGCACTTCCAGAAGAGCTAATGGACATCTCCCAAAATATTCCCAGTAGATCCCTGTCTGATCCCCAGAGGATTTACAATGGATTTCCAGTAGATCTATGATAGATCCTCTTTAGATCTACTGGTATGTTCTCAGTAGATCTCTGATGGATCTTCAGTGGATCTTAGGTGAATTTTCAGAAGAGATGTAGCAGTGTTTCTAAACATCGCCAGTAGATTGTTGATGGATCCTTGGAAGATCTATGCTGGACTTCCTGTAAATATTTGGTGGACCTTTACTATATCTGCTGTCATACCCCCTGTGGATCCAAGATGAATCTGCTGTAAATCTCTCATAGATCTCCAGAAACGTCTGGTTGATGCTTGTAGGATCTCTGGTGAGTTCCCTAAAGTTCTTTGTTGGATGTAGAGTAAATATAATACCTAATTCCAGTGAATCTGTTGTTGACTGGTTTCCAGGTCCTGTAGATCCCCGATTGATCAGGAACCACTACTAGGTTTCCACGTTGATGCTTGAAAGGCTGAGGTCACCGAAGATGCTGACTCTGTTGATGGATTTCAGGCTATTGATCCTGTGTTTGAACTCAAGCAGGTGCGACTGGTTGACGGCCACCCTAAACTCCATCTTGGTGCACAGGATCTTTATCTGCAGGAGCAAAAGTATAAATGTTACCAATGTATTCAACACCACTGTTGGACCTTCTGGTCCTGAGCCTTGTCATCAGGACACAAACCACCTGACCTCAAATGGCTGACCCTGGATGAAAGGGAAGTTCCTCAACTCCCTCTCCTCTCTACCCCATGTCTTGGAGATGCAGCTGTTCCTGACGATCACCTTCCTGCCACCCTCATTGAAGCGAGGGTTGAAGTGGAAGGCCAAATCATTGGCTGTAGATAAGTTCACTGTGATCCTGGTGGACAATATAAACCAACAACCATCCATCAGTCATTCCACATTTGATTAGTTTTATTTGATTTCTAGTTTGAAAAGAGGGTTAGTTTCATACTGACTTATCAGCTTTGGGTTTGATGGTTCCATTGATGGTGATGAGCAGGCCATCATATACTCCATTTGGCAGTTTGTGATCATAGGGAACTGCCTGTCAACAAGAAAACATCTGTTTACTTCTTCTGGTTTTTCATCGTTGTTAATGTCTTTGTCTTCAGTCTGTTTATCTCACTAGATTCTGTTTGGGGATGGCTGATCCAGGTCCAGGTCCAGGTGAAGGGCTTGGCCATCCTCCAGGTCCAGCAGGTTGATTGGGGCTCCCTCCTGGCCAGGTGGGGTTGGTAGACGGCTGACCTCCTGGCCAGGTGGGGTTGGTAGACGGCTGACCTCCTGGCCAGGTGGGGTTGGTAGACGGTTGACCTCCTGGCCAGGTGGGGTTGGTAGACGGTTGACCTCCTGGCCAGGTGGGGTTGGTAGACGGCTGACCTCCTGGCCTGGTGGGGTTGGTAGACGGTTGGCCTCCTGGCCAGGTGGGGTTGGTAGACGGTTGACCTCCTGGCCAGGTGGGGTTGGTAGACGGTTGGCCTCCAGGCCAGGTGGGGTTGGTAGATGGTTGACCTCCTGGCCAGGTGGGATTTGCAGCTGGTTGACCTAGGATTTAATTAAAATACTTTTATTTACAGTGTGGACCTGTGTCCCAGACAGATCAATCAAAAACTCAAATAGGGGTCTGGGATTTTTAATTTGCATTTTCCATATCAACCCAACTTTTACTGATTTGGCATTCCACTAAAACCACTGTACGTATATGATATTAAAATCAATTTTGAAAAATACTATTAGAAAAATACTTTGATGGTTGTACCTGGCCATGTAGGATTGGTGGGATTAGAGGGCCAAAGACCTCCTGATTGGTTGTTACCACCAGAGGACCCATTGTCTAGAGCATCTGAGAGCTGGAAGGAGAGAGGGACAAATATAAAAACTATCTACATCAGGTTCTTGGATGTTGATGTACTTTAGAAGATTCCAGAGACATTTACAACTGGCTTCACTCAACAAATTGAACTTCTAGGCCTATCTCGCCAGGTATTTATCGGTTGTGTCTTGTCCTTTAAGTACTGGGCACCTACGAGGTGAAGGACTGGTAAACAGAAATAGATACTTGACAAACTTCAATACCTGTCAAGCATTTATGGTTGGGGACTTCTCAGTTCAATCTGTGTTGTTGAGTGATTTTGGTCCCTGGTTAGGCCTCCCAAGACCTCCTGGATCAGGATGAGGCACCAATGAGAGTGTGGTTCTTTGAGTCAACTGGACTTAGGGTATAGTCTGGGGTTAATCCTGGGGAAGGTTTAACCCTAGACGACTGGACCATTTAACTACACAGTTGAACAACTGAAAGGAGTTTATTTTTGTAAAGGTCAGCTCTTATTTGCGCGTAGCTAACAAGCATTTGATAGTATTATTGCAAATGTTATTTGTCCCATTTTTTCTAAAACAGCAAAAAGGAACTTTAGCCATCTCAGAGGCTCATCATTACTTTCTTAGTTTCTCGACCGTGATGTTGCTGTTGCAGTGGACACCAGCGAAAACAGAGACCAAGAGAGCTGGAAAATGCTGTTCAAAAATAATAAAATAATTCTTCAAATAAAATTAAAATTGATAACTTAACAACCAATGCCCCCTTTGTGCTACTTTAAACAATGGTGACATTATTCTTTTGTGCAAATTGGAAATGTGACTAGAATCACTTTATTTTCTCAAACTGAATTAAACTACAATCTTCTGGAAATCTCACTGCCTGTCAGATAAATTCATTCTTTTTGTTCATTTTTTTTAAGTGACTTAAAATTGGGGGGAAAAGAAAGAATGATCATGAAAAAACAACTAGTTAAGCATTCAAACAGATGAACAGAAGACTTACGTTCATGTTGCTGATCTGAGTCCTGAAACAAACAGAAGAAGAACTTTAAAGACGCAGAGTGAAAACGTTGGACCTCGTGCAAGAACCAGTCATACAAACAAATTTGCTCTTAAGTGGTGCATATGAATGATTTAAGAGAACTTGCACATTCACCTATTTTCACGTAGTTCGAGTTTTCTTTCCGTTACAAACAGAATTTGAATGATCCAGACCTGTGGTAGGAGTCACATAAAATAATCTGCTGTTATTTGAATCATGTTTTCTTGACGGACAGCCTATATTTAATTACTTTGAAGCAATCAGAAATAAATATATTCATTTTTCGCCATAACATATTCTGTTTGACTAAAATTATGGACTAACTGAAGGTTAATTTTACATCGGTCTTAGATTGCCAAGGACTGTGCTGCTGCGAATATGCAGCTTGCTGGAGCCACAACTCCAAAGAGGAGCATGCTGATCTAACCTAATTCCACCACACGACCAGGTCGTCACCACGCTGGATTTTTGGCCATGAAAACCTTTCAGAGGGAGATTGGAGATACAGTAGATCAGGTGTGTCCCAGTCCTCTATGAGTTGTGCACTCCCCTTGGTCATCAAATTTGTCATCAGTTTATCACCCACATACATCACATTGCCATTCATCGCTGTCGACCATGTACAAATTAAGAGGAATTTTCATGCCATGGCTGGACTGCCAAACATAATCAGAGCAATAGACTGCACACATATACGCATCAACGCACCTTCACCTGACACGTTTACTTTCCTCAACAGCAAACAGCACCACTCTATCAACGTCCAAATCATATTAGACTCCAAATGCAGATTTTTAAATGCCTTTGCTCGATGGACAGGGGGAACGCACAACTCCTTTGTGCTGCAAAATAGCACAGTTGGCACACGTCTTGGGTAAGGCATGTGTGGAGATGGCTGTCTTCTTGATAAGCGACTTGTCTGATTGTTGATATTCACCAAGCAAACATTATCAGATTATTGCCCTAAAATCACTATTTTCTCCAGGTGATTGAGGCTATGCTTTAGCCCCTGGCTAATAACACATTTAGTCAGCCCTGTAAAGAGACAGCACATCATGCTGGTGTGGAGAAAACTATTGGTGTGCTGAAGGCCACGTGGATGTGTCTCGATACAGCAGGGGACAAACTGCTCTGTGGTCCAGGGAAGGCATGCCAGATTATTCTGGTATGCTGCATTTTTTACAATATCGCCATGAACAAGGGTCTTCCACTACCCGAACCAGACCTGAAGACCTCCTTCATGGACTGCCTCATCAACACCACTTGTAATTTTTCCCATTCCCTCACTTTAGCAGGTCCCATAATTCTATGCTGACACTTCAATCTCACAGCTCATAAAATTGATCTTTTTGCACCTTGATGCCATTCTCATGAATGAACACTTCCTGGCACAAGAGATAGGAAGCGTAGCCTTATATGATATTATTTTGGGCATGGAGTATGCAAATTTACTATCCTCGTCCATGAGCGCTTAAATACGCACAGGTAGCGTTTATCATCTTTACGCAGGTCGGTTGCACACTCTTCTCGAAGTTAAGAGCGCTTTTTAAATCTGATGAGGCATGTTCGAACAAGACCTTCATTCAAAAAAGTGAGAAAATTTTAGAAAAAGTATCCAAAATGTTCTGGCCCGAGGCCCAAAGTCCAGAAAAATCTCCTTTAGGAGATATTTAGATGTTTCATTATGTTTTGGATATTCAGCTTTTGAACTGAACCGAATTGAATTCCTTTATTGTCATTGTCACAGATGTTACAACGAAATTGGTTGGGCAATCTATCCTCTGTGCATAAAAACAAATCTTAGAATAAAAACTAAATACCACACATCTCTACGTGTGTAACAACCCAACATCCATGCACACAGTCACCCACAACTTTAGTTGTATTATATTTATAATGAATTCAGTTTACACTCTCAGAGGAGCAACAGAAACACTAAAGGCTGTAGTTCCTCTACCGACCACAAGAGGCTGCCTTTCCTCTACTGACCACTGTAGTTCCTCTACTACAGCAGTTCTCAAAGTGTGGGGAGCGCCCCACTGGTGGGGAATAGAAACATGACAGGTGGGGCGTGACAAACAGGAGGACATTTCATTGTACAGTAACAGTAACTAAGGGGGGCGGGGCTTAGTGAAGTGTCACTTGTAGCGGAACAAACTTTCCCGCGGATGCATAGCAAGCTAGTGTGTACAATAACAATAACGCAACATGGATAAAATCTTGACAAGGACCTCAAAAGTTTCTGAGCCAGTGTTGGCAGAGAAAACCTGTCCAGCCAAATCAACCAAAAAGCCAACGGAAAAGAAAATATGATGAAGGGTATCTTGTTCTTGGATTCACGGCAGCGGTGGTGGGGGCAGAGGAGAGACCCCTGTGTGTTCTGTGTCTTAAACCAGTAGCAGCAGACAGCATGAGACCCAACAAGTTAAGAAGACACCTAGAGACCACACACCCCACTCACGTCAACAAGCCACTTGATTTCTTTCAAAGAAAACTGGCTGAATACTGTCAACAGGAGAATCGCATGGTAAAAGCTGCATTAATAAACAGTAATGGCTTCATATAGACGTGCGTACAGAACTGCACAATGCAAAAAACCGCACACAATTGCTGAGCAGCTCTTTCTTCCTGCTGCACTAGACATGGTGTCAGTTATGCTTGACAAGACAAGCACAGCAAAATTAAAAGCTGTCCCCCCGTCAAACGACACAGTTGTGAGACGTATCTGTGACATTTCAAGTGATCTTGAGGAACAACTCAGAAAAATTACAAGAAAGTCGTTTTGCATTACAAGTGGACGATGCTACTGACAGCAATAAAGACTGCTTGTTCATCTCATATGTCCGCTTTGTGAATTGCGAGTCAGTGTGTGAGGATTTGCTGAGGACTTGTGGGGTATTTTGCAAATAAAAAAAATAAAAAAATAAAAAAATCGAGCCACAGCTGATGAGCTGTTTAAGATCATGGACAGTTACCTCAAAGAACACAGCCTTAAATTCAGATTTTCTTAACGGAGGAGCGCAGTTCAGTGATGAACAATTTCTGTTGAAGCTGGCCTCCCTCAGCGATGTGTTTGGCAAGCTGAGTGAACTAAATCTTCAGCTCCAAGGCAAAGCCAAGCACCTACCTCACCTGGCAGACAAAATCACTGCATTCTCCCGAAAGCTCACCTCAATCAACAAAATATCGATGTCTTTGAGAACCTGAGTGAAGTTGCTGAAACCACTGATTCTGGAGCCACCACAGTCATCCCATGTATTATGCAGCACATCTCTTCCCTGAGAGGACTGTTTCAAAAATACTTCCTGATCAACAGTGCTCAGTATGACTGGGTTATGGATCCATTCAATGCAGCAGGTTGGTATTTTGACATTTTTATTGAACAATATATTCATATATTATACATGCATTTTATTTATCTTGTAGGCTACTTACTAACTTGAATGGATTGTTGTCAAACAGATTTCTGTGTGTTAGTTATGCAATGACAAATAAAGTAAGCCTATTTCTTTATATTCTATCTGCAGCACCTGTTGATTTTAGGTCTGCTGAGGAGGAGCAGTTCATTGAAATGACATGACTCCACCCTGCAGCTGAGGTTTACAGCTCAGACCCTTTGTGAATTCTGATTTGGACTGTAGATTGAGTATCCACTCATCGGGCAGAGAGCTTTGTGCATTCCTCTTCCCTTTGCCACATCATATCTCTGTGAGATGGGCTTTTCAGCTGTTGCTTCATTGAAAACAAAGTACAGATCTCAGCTGAACACTGAGCATGACTTGAGAGTGGCAGTATCAACCTGCAACCCCACTTTGAAAAGATGTGCAATGCAAAACAGGCTCGTTGCAGCCACTAATGCAGGGGTACAACTCACTTCACTTGCTCACCTGTCTTGCCAAATGCATTTCTCTTCTTTTTTTTTTTTAACAGATTGCAAAGTAGCACTTTTATTTTCTCTATTTTTGAACTTGATAGAAGTTATGACACAGCTGCACTTCTATTTTCCCTACTGTTGAACTTGCTGTTTCATGTTGTTGCGTTAGAATTTAGATACAACACGATGTTACTTCAATAAATTTGAAAATGCTAAGCTTGGCGTATTTCATTAGCATTGTGTCGGGGTGATGGGGGCAGGTGGGGCTTGAAAATTCCCCCTTGTCCAAAGTGGGGGATGACCGAAAAAGTTTGAGAACCACTGCTCTACCAACAGCTAGAGGCTGGACTTTCTCTACCAACCACTTGCGTCTGGCTCCAACAGTCTTCATTGACCTCCAGGTTAAAATTTTCAACTTTACCCCAGAAATACACATATTTACAGCCTGGACAGATTTCACATTTATTACGAGTGGAATTTATGTACCTCATTAGTTGAAATTATATAAAGCAGCGAATTCATGCATAATTAGGGGCGTGGTCTTTTGATTGATGGCTGGTAAATCTGATAATTTCCTGTTATCATTTTAGCTACTTTGCACTGTCAATACTTCTGGTGTAAGCAAAGACCTGATGGAACATTTTCATTCTTATGTCAAAGAGAATCTATAAGTTCGCATAAGCTGAGGTTAAATAGCTAACTTGTGGCACGTTCCAGCCAACCTTCTTGTTCCAACTTTCGGCTCATTCTCGGATTAGATGGGACTATGTTCTGAGCAGAGATTAAAAATATGCTTCAAAATCAGCTTCAGACACCTGTGGGTGATGTCACAGAGGTTCTGTGTTTTTTCCCTCTCCTCTGTGGCCTTAAGCTTCTTCAAGATGGACGATTAAACTAAAGAGAGGTTGGAAGCATTCTGTTGGGTTCTTTAGCCAGAGTTTCATGAATTACGTGATTAAGCTAGATTAAGTAAATTAGAATAAACCAGTTTTAATTAGAATACACCGGAACTACAGTGACTGACTGGACTGATTGAACCTGATTTCCTTTTAAACTGAATTGAGATTGATTAACTGAGAAAGATGAACTGAACTGTATTAAAGTTAATTTTAAATATCACCATCATATTGAGTTACAGATCTAAGTCAGCCTTTTTGTTTCTGTTGCACATGAATCAACATTCAAACCAGTCAGACCAGTTTGTCTTCTGGCACCCAGACGGTTAAATATGCAGTTAATCTGGATGTGTTCAACAATCAAGTCAGCTTGTTTTAATCTGGATATGTGAAGCAGTTTGTACCGGGGAGGGTATTAAAAACACTTGACAATATGGTAAACTATTTATTTTAATTGAAACGTTGATAAACATCCAGAATACAAGCCTGCAAGAACAGATCATGTGGTCACAAGCAAAAATTCAAAGTGTGAAAAATGTCCCAGTGCATTAAATCAAACGCATCGATCCCCATAGCAACCACTGCATTTCAGAAGTACACACGCATGAGCACTCACTTACTACTGAGTGAAATTTCTCTGTCATTAGCTCAGAGGCAGTTTCTTTTACGAGCTGTTCTGTATTGTAAATAATACGAAACACAACTGCTTACTCTGCTTGTGGTGGCGGGGCGTGGTTCAGTTTGACAGAAGAGGGGAGGTGAAGCTGCGGCTCAGGAAACAGAACCTGAAAGGGACTGATTGGCACACCTGTGCTGCATGTGCTAATCAGGCTCCCTCTATTTAAACAGCAGCACGCTGGCTCTGGGAGACACAGGACTGACAGGCAAGCAGCCTGCACTGTGTGGTTGTCTGGGCTTGGTTTCAGCACTGGAAAGTGCCTAATAATAAAGAGTCTTGTGGTGAAGCTGCAGTCTTGCTCTGATCATTGCCACCAGGGTACCCTACTCTGTTACACTCCTACTGATTTTAATTGGGACATTTTGCAACAGACATAAAGATATTAAATGTGTGATACACCGTTTAATGTCTACATTAAGCGGTTACATGCTCCGTCCAGTATAAACTGGACTGCATTAATGCAACACGGACAGTTCAGAAACAATTCGGGATGAGTTAAAAATAATTTTTAAACAAAGTAGTTTTCAAGACTGCACGCTAGCTGATCTATTTTCTCACCCAGAGTTTGGCCCTGACTGCTTCTGACTGAGGACTATAGCAGGCAGGCTCTCCCATCTTCCTGGTACTACTTACCGCAACTGAATATTTTTGTGGTATGCAGTACAAGATAGTACCAGCTTACTTTCACCACTGGTGTCGCATCTGTCCATCATTACAGACACGTGACCACAACATCGGTCTTCAGCTGGTGGTCTGAGGCTAGCTGCAGCTCACTTGGTAGTATAATAGGAACTGGACTAGTTAGCTTTCAAGGTTAGCATTCTGATTTAATTGTTAGCTATAGAGGTTAGCATTCTGATCACTGAAACCACATTTTTAGATGAGTAACATCGGCATTACTTCAGCTAAGCCACACTGGAGGACCACCGCAGAGGAACCTTGTGATTTAAATGTGGTTTCCATGGCAACACCAGAAATTACCGCTGCACTTAGCTAATGCTGAGTTAGTTCTGCTGCTGCAATCCAGAACTTTCCGGACCATCTTCCAGATCAACCCAGAACCTTCCATGAATTTGCTGCTTTACATAATTATAAGAAACTTAAGTTTAAGAAACTTATTGTCGTGGAAATTAAATCTGTCAATGGAGACCAAAACAGTTTTTGTGGCAGAATAATCAAGCAATAAGAAAAGTTCAACAAAGAGAATGACTAACAAGAACAATACTCCATTTGAGACTTCATAAGAACTAAATCAGTCAGATTACAAACAGGAAGGAGCAAATAACAGAACAGACCAGATTACCATGGAGCAGATGGCAGTATAAGTTTGACCAGTTCGATGGTCTCAAATACACCAAACTCCCCCATACAGTTGTCATGACAACATAGACCAGTCATTTAGACTCCAGTTCTGGTTCAGGTGTTTCATCTCACTTAAAAACTCAGATATGAGGAGGAAGAGAAAAGAGACATACCTGAGCTGAGTGGCTCCAACTGCCACTGAGAGAGACGGGGGCAGGTTTAAATCTGATCTGTGCTCACCTGTGAGATGGAGGTGGGGTTAAAGCCTCACCCTGCTCACCTATGAGACTGAGGCGTGGTTGAGCCTCACCCTGCGCACCCGTCCAGACCTGCTGAACTCAAAATATGTCCTAGCTGCTGTTTGTCTAATCCCAGCCTTACCCAAACATTTAAACCATTTCTGAAAACATTAGAAGTTTCCTTTTGTCCGTTTTGTCGACCTGCCTGATAAAAACTCATTTAAACTGATTTCTGTCTGTAGAACTGAGTCTTTCCTGGACTTTCCTAGTTGGGTGTGTCTTTCTGTTGCTGAGTAAACTTTGTTTTTTTCCCTTTTGGTCTTTGTTTGAACAGGGCTGTTTTTTTCCAGACAGGGTTTCTGTGTTTCGTGTGTTACCATAGAAACCAGAGAGACTCTCAGAGGGAGAAAAACTTGTTTATGTGTGTTTATGTGAACTTGTGAGTAAGTAAAGTTTATTTATATAACACTTTTCCCAGACAGCAGTCACAAGGAGCTTCACAGTAAAATAAGTACAACAAAATAAAATACAATAAAAGAATAAAATGCTTAAGACAAGCAAGACTGTCATCCATAATTTGGTCTTCATGTTGTGTAACCTGCTGCAGGAGGTCAGTTAAACCGACAATAAATGATCATATAAATAATCAAATCAATAAATAATCATTTAAAAAACTGTCATAGCAGCCCTTTGTCCAGCTAGAACGCTTGAAGGAAAATAAATGTCTTGAGATGATTTTTAAAAGCATCAACAGTCCAGAGAACGCAAAGAGAGTTAACATCAAGAAGACCAAGGAAATTATTGTGGATCTCTGCAGAAATGGACAACAAACCCACTCTCCTCTTTCCATTGGCAAAGAGGTGGTGGAGAGATCTGGGGGTAAACATATCTGAGGACCTGTCCTGGAGCATCACACCTCCTCAGCTGTGGGCAAGGCACAGTAATGGCTGGACTTCCTGAGGAAGCTGAGGAGCACCCAAATCCCAAAGCAGCTGATGGTGAACTTTTACAACTGTGCCATTAGCAGTGCTTTAATTTATGGATTCTTAGCGTGATTTCCCAGCTGCACTAAGGCTGATCAGCAGGCACTGTAGTGGTAGGAGGAAGGGTTAGCCTTTTTTTATCTTGCCATGCAGTGTATGAATACTCTGAACAGAATTGTTATATTTAATATGACAATAAAAGATTGAATTGAATTGAAATGAACCGAATGGAATTGAACCAAATTTAATTGAATTGGAAGGATCTGTCTCCTCGAGTCCTGAAGTGAGTGAAAGGAACCACTAACAGGTTCTGATCTGAAGACCTCAGACGTCAAGAAGGTTTATAGGGCTGGATTAGATCTGTAAGATAAGGAGGGGCAAATTTTAAAGTTAATTCAGTAATTAACTGGGAGCCAGTAAAGGGACTTTAAGACAGGCGTGATCAACTCTTGTGTTCATTCTGGTCAGAAGCCTCTCAGCAGAGTTCTGAACAACCTGCAGACGATCCAACTCCTGGTTTAAACATGTAAAAGTGCTATTGCAAGAGTCTAATCACGATGATACAAAAGTATTCACTATCATTTCCAACTCATCCTGAGAAACTATTGATTTCAGTTAACAGACGTTCCGAGATTGGAAAAAGCAATTCCTTAATAACTGGGAAACAGTCTTAATAACCCTAAGGTACTCCAGGACTGAGCCCTGAGGTACTCCAGAACTGACCCCTGAGGTACTCCACATAGAAATCCTGATACCAGAACCAGATCAACCAGTCTGTTTATCATGATATGATGATGGATTGTATCAAAGGAGGAGGAGGAGGTCTAAAAGGACTAAGTAGTTCCCTGAATCTGCTGAAAGTGTCCAGTGCCATGATGATGTCACTGGACACTTTCAGCTGATTCAGGGCTATTCAGCTATTTCTGTCGTTTTTGTGGAAACCGGACTGGAAAGTGTCTTAAATGTTGTGATTTTAAAAAAAATAAAGAAAAAAATGGTACCAATACTGCTGTCACTACATGATAATCAGCAGGTGTATAAAATGCATCAGGCATTGTAAGAATATATGAGGGGCTGAGAGGGAAATAAAAATCTAAAGCAACAATTTCTGCTGAATTGAATTTTATTCTCTCATTCAGATTTTTCATTTGTTTTGATAATGGGTTTTCTAATGCTCATCTAGTCTATACGTGACAGCATTTTGCTGTAATTGCTGTTGGCATTTTCTGTCATGTTGATCTAAGATGCGTTTCAGTTCTTGCATTGGAAATATTTGTCATTTGATTGTGCGGCGAGCAGTTAATCTTTTTACAAACAGGAATTAGTGATCTGAAGTCTCTGCTCAATGCACATACTGCATAAAAAGGTGCAGTGTGATTTTGTGCAATAGAAACAGAATTTTAAATTGTTGCTTTTGTTTGGTTTTCTTTTAAGCCCCCAAGAAATAAGCCAACAGGGATGTAATTTAAGCCTGAGAAAGTTGTCGCCCCTTTTAAATATGTTGATTAATTATTAATTAAGAAGCAAACTCAGCAGTTATGAGGGCTCAGTTACATCTAAAGTGTACCGCGTGGATGGAAGGTGGGTGGAGCTGCAAAGAAGTAGAGGAATAAAAAAGAAGAATAAATATGAGGAATTAATAAGCAGAAGCTGAGCTGGAGGAAAGACAGAAACAAAGAGCATTAGGAGTCTAAAGAATCTGAAAGTGGGTTTCAACAAAACAAATCTAGTATGCTTTCATTATATTGTTTCATTTTGCATGGTGGAAAACAACTGAATAATTGATGACTTAATGGGGGCTTCATAATCATACTCACTCTCATTTTTGAAACTATTCTATTCGAGACAAATATGAACAGGTGTCTGGCATTATTAAAGAGCTAACTGAACATCAATCATAGTAATTTTGTATGACCTGCTATAAAAGTACGATGAAGATCATGGCTGGGACCTTTCCGCAGAGCTGGAATGAGATACTTGACAAAGACCACAATTTTCTCTGTATGAACTTGAACAGCATGACAAACATACAGGCTGGGTTCATCTGCATTTTATCTATCTGGAGTCCAGTTTTTCAGAGTAGAATTGCTCGTTTTCTGTTGATTACATGGCCTCATTGAAATAGGTGCAAAAATAGCCAGAAAACACTGTCAGTGGAAGAGAAATTACATGAAAGAGCTGTTGCTGCACAACCAGCTGTCTGTCCCTGGGACTGACAGCAAGAACATAAGAGAATACAAATTCAGGAGGGAAGTGGACCCCAAAAATGACTGACTGACTGACAGAAAGGGTTAAAAATAGCATAGGAAATGTGTGGAAAATGTCAGCTGTATATGATGTGTTTTATGGGCATAATCTATTACTCCATTGTAAAAAAAAAAAAAAAAAAAAAAAGCCCAACTTGCTGCCAATTGCAATGTTCAAGTTCAAGGACACTGAATGTTTTTGAGATCAGCTGACACGGCGACATTACATGGATGTTCTTGTTACTGTACATGTTTACTGGGCTGAAAAAAAAAGTGTGGTAATTACATTTTAAAAATTAAAAGTGGTTTTATTCAGCATAATTTCCTATTTTCAGGTCTTCTGGCAGAGGAGTGATCTATTTGTTTGTGATAAGGTTAGGTTTAATTGTCATTCTAAAATTTCTGGAAATTATAGTTTTCACACTCCTTCCTGCTGTTTTCAGAACTTTTACCAGTTTTAGTGGATATCTGATTAAGCTCTTATTTTTAGTGACTTGAATTCACGTTGTCCACCCCCATTCCCACACCTCTTATTTCTTAGATCCTTTTACCACGTTCAGTTTGTGAACAAGTCTATTCACTCTAGATGTTAAATCTTAGAGCTCATACCCTCATCTGGTATTGGCTCTAAACTCTCTTGAACTATTGGATACACAGTTCCTGCCACTAACAATAAAAGTGATGCCTTTAAATTGCCTCCTCGTCATTGTTTTTCCTTTTCTTGTGCAACGAGATGCTCCTGCTGCAGTTAGATTTTGCAAAGTCTTCATTTCAGCATCCCTAAATCCCACTGAACCATTGCTCCATTGCTTTGATAAAATTGTTTAATGATTATTGACTTTCTGTTATTGACTAAAGTTTCAGCCAAGAAAAAAAAGAGCCATTGAAAGAACCTCATAGAAAGTCTGAATGTTGATTGAAGACCAGTTAGTAGCAAACACTGCCAATAAAGGCTAAATGTGAATTCATCAAAAAGCAGCGAAGGGTACAAGATAATTTTACTACTGCAAAGGTAACCATATTTTTCTATTCTAAAATACTGTTTAAGATAATCATTACTGTCATTGATGGTTTTATTTTTTCCCCCCAGGAATCTTACCCTGAGCTGCCCAAAACAATTTCTAAACAATTTCGCAAACGCACTGAAAAACATCCCATCTCAACTCCAGTCTGCCAGTACGATCAAGTTTCCACCAGACTGTATCCTTTATTGTCAACAATTAGCCTTTTTCATCCACTGCTAAAAATATAAATATTACTTCAAATCACTATAGACAAATTTTCCGACTGTCCTTCTCTAAAGTTCTGGAGAAAGTCATCTCTGCATAGTCAATATTTATTCATTTATAGATGACAGTATTTTTAACGGCTTCAAGACAGCCCTTGTTAAAGTGACTGATGGCCTGTTACAGAGTGCAGACAGATGAGAACGCTTGATTTTAGTTACTCTGGACTCAAGTGCTGCCCTTTGTATTGTCAATCACAGCATTCTCCAGTTTTTTTTTATATTTTCTATGGATAAAGTCTTAGTTTATTAAACTCATATCTTTCCCTCTTTAGTCGCTCTGAATAAGTTCAACTTGTAATTCAGATGACTTTTGGTACAAACTGTCTTTGCTGAGACCATAATGTGCCCCACCTTTAATTTTTCCTCCTTATCCCCTTCTCTGGCCAGGACAGTAAATGCTAAATATCAGTTTCACCATAACTGAATCAAACAGTCATGATGTGCAGGGTAAACAGACGTACAGATTGCGTCTATTCACACTCACTTTGAGCCGTTGGTGCAGCAGCTGAAGTGTTCAGGATTTAGCCATTACAATCTGTGTATTTTCATAAGCAGGAGGGATCATTTTTGGACAAAGACCTAGAGATGTACAGTGACACAAATATATGCACAAAAAACGCACACAGCACAGGGAGGCTGGGAGGATTTGAATTGCACTGAGACCAACGTGTCTCACACAAGTCCTTTTGTTTTTTCCT
>JBAMYA010078783.1:0-23733 GCA_037176975.1 Arrhamphus sclerolepis | reverse complement strand
ACACCAAATTGTAGCTGACAGTCTGCTGAAACAGAAGTATGTTAACAGATTTGATGTATCTATAATAGTTATGGAGCTGGATCCAGAAGAAAACTGCCATAATGAAAATATTGATTTTCGCAAATAACTATTGAACTAATAATGATATTGATGCAATTCCAGTAGCTAAGTGTATGTTTACATGGTCAAGGAATCCAATGTAATAAAACAAATGTAGAAGTAATACTTTTGGGTGTAAGTTGCAATATGTGGGGGGACTGTGCTGCTTGGTGGAGGTCTGCGCTCTCTGAGTGCTTTTCAAGATTTTTATATTTTTATCTGACTGGCCCTTTTCCTGTTGCTACAGGAGGCGGAGCCCCTCTGGGCCATATTACGATGGTGAAGGGGTCCGGATGCCTCGCTCGCCTTCTGACCACGGTGTTGATCGCCACAGTCGCTCATTGCACAGCTACCATGGTAACGGGGAAGAGGAGCTGCGGGCCCGGCAGCGACCAATCAGAGACGGAAGAGGCCGTTGGCACTCACAGGTGGGCTATTGGGGGAGGTGGAGTTATTATTTAGTTAATTATACCATCACCATCTGTATATATTTTTGGTAAATAGTTTTTTTCTTTAAAGTTCTATTAATTACTGACATCATATAACTAATGAACAAATTATTGTTCATGAATTTATTTTTACATTGTTAATCTTCAGTTTTACACAGTTCAGAACAGTTAATTCTGAAGGTAAGTTTCATAGTTTAGTCAAAAGTCTGCTCAATAATCAGTTATTAGGTATTAAAAAGTCACTATAAAGGCTCGCTGTAAAAGGTTATATTTGTAGGTAGCAATGACTTTATATTATGTCGTAAAGTAATTTGTAAATATTGCTACATTAATCTAACTTTATTTTAGCCATAGTCAAACGTTACCAGACTGACTTGGCAGGTGAGGCTGATTTTTGTCCTTTCCTTTGTCCTGGGCTAGGACCACCCCTTGGACCAGGTTCTGGTTGACCGTGAGCTGCGACGGCGGCGCGAGGAGGAGTTTCAGGCTCGTTACCGTAGTGACCCCAACCTTGCTCGTTACCCAGTGAAGCCGCAACCGAGTGAGGAGACCATGAGGATGCTGGCTCAAGTGGGCAGGGTCCGCCACCAGCGACGCCACAGTGACGTATCCCTGGCAACTGCTGAGCCGGAGCACCTAACTTTAAGGCACACAGGTGGGAAAGCAAGCGAAAACCTGCGTTGTGTTCATGATGTGAAGAGCGCAATATATGACTCAGTCTTTCCCTTTCAGCTCTCCGTCAGAATCGGCCTCAGGGACTGGTTGGATCTGGAGGTCAGAGGTCGTTCTCTGTGGACAGGGCAGCCAATCACATCAGCCCAACATCTCCCCGTCGCAGCCCATTGCCACAGCAACATCTGGACCCAAGCTCCGCACTTAAAAGGAAACCTACCAATGATGTCATGGCACAGAGGGGGCGGATGATGGGAAAAATGCACGTGATTGGTAGCTTCAGCAGTTCAGAGGAGGAGCTGGTGACCACCCCTGAATACACTAGCTGTGATGAACCTGACAGTGAGTAACTAAATGCTGACTGATTTCATAAAGGTAGATGACTGTGCATAATTGACTTTTGAGGATTTTCTGTTTTTATACCAAGCTGATGCTTAGTTGTCACCAGGAGTGTGATTCTTTTTGGTGTACAGTATAGTTGAAACTTACCCAGAGCATTTGGTTGGTCAGGGAGAGAAACCACTTTTATCATATTGAGTCAATGAGTTCATGAGAAAAGAATCACAAGAAAAAGCAAATGACTAAATCAGCACACGACACACAACCTCTTGTAATTTGTGCACTTCCTTTTCCCTAATCGAGCGAAGACAGGGTAAGACATAAGTTCAGAGTCAGTACAGAGTGGGAAATGGATACAACCTCTCAAACATAATGGATGGTTAAACAGATTTACTCAGAGCAAATTGATTCAAATTCACATAATGTATAGCTATTTGGCTTTTTATTTTCAATCATTGTCAGTTTATTTCCTCTCTAAGATTAATCACTGTAAATCACTTATCCAAGCCTCAGCTCCACCACAGACATGTCGGTCCAACTTAGGGTTAGTTGACTTGACTCAATGTGATAATTAATTTACTAGACATCAGACTGTTGATTAAAACTGAAAGTGTGTGGGTAAAATAATCAAAAATCACTTTTTGTTCTTATTTCAAGAAAGCAAAAATTTAACAGGTATATTATAGTTTATAGAAAAAAAAACAGCTGCATAATATTATTGATTAAAATAGGATTTAAAAATGATAAAGCTAAAACAAAGTGGGAATATTTAATTTCAGATGAAGTATAATTTTGTAATCTCCAGAAAGTATCTTTTTCAGTCACCCTTTCAGTTGACGCCAACAGTTACTGGCAGAACAGTATCTGTTTGAGTGTCCTTCTGCCCTCTAGTGGAAAAACTAGGTGTCTCAGCCTGGTTGGACCTAGCTCCTTGAGAGGTTCAATCTGATACGAGTTTTTGGGCTTTAGGTTAAAAGAAGAAAAGGAAAGGAGAGTTGAACCAGAGGTACTCAATATGTTCTCTCTCTCTCTCTGTCCTAAATTAGCTCAGTGTGATAATCTTCTTATAGCTGAATCTGGCTTCACCTCCAACCAGCCTCACTTGCACTTCCTCTGCCTCCCACCAGAGGTCACACCTGAGAGCAGGGCTCAAAGCGACCTATGACACATGGTGGTGAAACTGACTACCGTACTGGGTCTTTTGTTTCATGCCCTACAGGGTTTTAGTCATGATTACAGGTATTGCTCTTTCCACTCGTGTTTCATGGTTCAACAGGTCAATAGAACTAAAAGCCTGTTGGGTTACCTGTAATGTTCCCATACTCCTCTTCCTCCTGCTGTTCTTATAATTCCCTGCAGGATGTTAACACTTTTCAGAGAGGTTCTGTTTACGGGCTGCATGGCTTCAGTATGGTCCTGAAAGTGGTGCTTATCCCTTTGTTCCATTCTAAAAGTTCTTCTTGCTGCAGATTTGGTTCTTTGCTCCGCATTCCTCTTCAGGCCAAATATAGAATTCTGTTGCTCCTGAAAATAATTGCTCCGCCCTGCAGTTGTGGAGTCATTACAAGCTTCTCAGCTTCTCTTCTTTGAGCTTGAATGTTCTGAATTTCTCATGGACATTTCGTCACTTTTGCATTTTGCCATTTATCGTAACTCTTTATGGAAAGTCATTTACGAGTGAAAACAACATTAAAGGTGCAGCCCAGGAAGAAGCTCTGGCATGAAGTGCTGAATCTATTTAACTCATTAAGACCATTAACTCATTAACGATGCAACATACATTACTTAACTCATCCACCATACAGGTAATCCTTTTGCCATGCTTAAAGCGCACCTCAAGTCTTAATGGAACGAAGTAGAAATAGGACAGGTAAAGTATGTGTTGATTTGTTGGAGGTGTTAGGAGAGGATGCATTCTTGATAAAGATGAGTCTTTTTAAGATTCTTGGACTCCCAACTCCTTTTCTCTACACCATTCTCCAATATTAACTTAATTGAGCATGTCTTTTTTTTGGTAGGCTTCTGTTTCTGCTCTGCCGTTTGTTTTTTTGGATTTTTGTGATGTTTCAGATGAAGACACCTTTGCTCTTTTGCGCTACTCCAGAGGGTTCTGTCACAGTTATGTTGGCTTTCAGTGTTGCGTCTTACGCTGACTGTTAGAAGTGTCGCAGTAGCTGCAGGTTGCCTCTCAGGGAGTCGGGCATCATGCTGACGAGCTAATCTGCTCCGTCTGTGTCATAGGACTAGAGTCACCTGGTCAGAGATTATGAGCTCTGATTGGCCTGGAGGGTTCTTGGTAACTCCCATCAGGTTCCGAGGTGACAGACCAGCTCAGAGACTCGGATGCTGCTGCCCTGAAGACACCTGGACGGACAGCTGAACCACAAAAACCTTCACCAAACCTGACTGGTCCATACTGGGGAATCCACAGAGGCCCTAGGGGATCCTTGGTATCCTACGGACTACAATCCTTATGCGGGCAGAACACCTTGACTTGGCTGTTCTGGTGCCGCTGCTCTGGGCCACCAAGTCACTGTCTCTGCTCTTGTTCAATTGGATTAAAAGAAAAGAGTGTGGATTATCAGGAGTCATTGCAAAGACCCAAGGATAGAAACACACAGCGCAGGAGGCAGTACTGTTGGCCTTAGAGCCAACAGTACATGTCCCTGCTCAACACAGATGGCTGGGCAGCTACGGGACTGGATATTCTGTTCATACGGAGTTTTGATGATTTCCTACTAAACTGCTGGATTTCTTGGCTGGATTTCTCTGATTTGTGGATTGTTTTTCATGCATCTGATCCGGTAGAGAGGTTGCAGAATATGACCCAGGTTTGATGGTGCAATGTTGTCTCCAGCTGATCATCATCCAGATTTTCTATCTGAGGAACCAGATCACTGATATAGATCCAAACCGCAGCAAGCAAACGGCAGGCTGAAAAACAGGCTAACTCTATTATGCCACCATGCTAAGACGCTAACAGTGAAATCACTGGCAGAAAGATGGACTCCTTGTTTGGTTAATCTTGTTACAGACAGGTATGAACTGCTCTGCGGTCTGCAGGCAGCACTTGGGGCAAACTGTTAGACCCAGTGAAGAGGAGGAAAGAGGAGTTGTAGTTTCACCTCCTCCTCTTCATCCCTTCTTCCTCTGTTGAAGCCTCCTTTTTAATGGCGTCTGCACAGACATGTGAGTACAGCAGGGGGTTCAAAGCACCTTACTCAGCACGATGAGAGTGTTGCTGGTTCTGAGAGCACCCCTCCCACCTGTAGATTTAGACCCTCTCTGACTGTATTTTAATTTCTTGTGTCACTGATAGAGATTTATTGGAATTACGCCCTCTCTGACTGAGTGGGGCAGGTAACTTCAGGAGTAACCTTCAGACGATGTGCAGAAATGTGTGAAACTGATGTCAGAGCAGATTTCTGCAGAATTATCAACCGTCAGAACTTTGGGTTCCTATGTGACCTGATTCTCATCAGCCTGAAATGAAAGATTAGATTATTTATTTCAATAAACCTAATTATAATTTATTTACAATGATGATTTATCTAACTTTATGTGTGACAATGTTGGCTTGAGACACCGTGGATTGATGGGTTGAAAGAAAGAGTTGCTGGGGCTCATCTGGATTCCTCCTGACTGATCACAACGTTTCCTTTTATACTCTGATCTGATCATGTAAAAATTTATCCGAATTGAATTTCTTTTTAGATTTCCTTTTCATAAATGTATCGTTTCATTCTGGTTGCTAGGAGACATGGACAGCCAATGGTGGGATCGGGATCATGGTTCCTGGCATGGTGAGCCTCCACCCATGTCTATGGTACGTCTCCGTCTTCACCTCTCCGTCCTCCCACAGTAATAAATATAATCTCCAAATGGTGATCAATGTTTCTGTTATAGCTGCATCAGTCTTAATAAAAACAAAAAACAAACAAACATTCTGACGTATGTTTACCACTGTAACTCATTAGCAGCCAGTCACATGGCAACCATCCAAGGATGGAGAGCGTCTGATTGGTCGAATTGTGCTGAACAAAAGGATGAAGGATGGGACGGTCCCCCAAGATACAGGAGCACTGCTGGGGCTCAAGGTGACCCTTTCCTTTCCTCTTCTTCTTTTTTCTTTCCTTCTTCTGGGTGGAGTTTAAGTGCCTTGCTCATGGGTAATGTGTTTCCAGGTCGTGGGTGGGAAGATGACAGAGTCGGGTCGTCTCTGTGCATTTATCACCAAGGTGAAGCGAGGAAGTCTGGCTGACACTGTAGGACACTTGAGACCAGGTAAAAACATTAACTGACTGTGGCAAGAACAGTTTATCATGTTTAAGGCATATATGGAATATTCTGTATTCATTTATCTGCAACGATATTGCACGCTAGTTTTATTGAGTATGAGTCAACAATGCTCTCTCAAATGCCAGAGATAATTGTTTTCCTGAAAGACACAGTCTTCAACTTAAATGGGTTTATTTGTTAAAGAATGAATCATTGTAAAAGAAATTGTGTGATTGTGGGGAGTTTGGACTTGTGTTACTAAAAATGTGTCCAAAAACCCCCCGCAGAGTTTAACTATGAGGGCTGTCACGACTGTCACGTTTTATTGGACAGTTAAATGTCATGCAAATAACTGTGACCAACATTTCGTCATTTGTGTCGCACCCCACAAGAAACATACACGTTATAACTTAAATGAAGCATGTTAAACCTGCTGATATTAGTGCATCAAAAACTGAGCATCTAAACAAGCATTCAACTAGGATATTATATGCAGAGGTTTTTCTTTTTCTTTTTAACAATTTAAATACAGCATAGTGGTGGGATGGTTGATTTCTGAATGTAGTGAAAAGGAATATGCAGTTGGTTGGTGTGACAGAGGTTAGGTGGAAATAAGCGAATCAGCTTTTAGTTTTTTTCTCTCTGCTTTAAGTAGTGAGATATCTATCATCACCTCCTCACAGCAGAGATGTTTGTCGTTCAAGTCTCCGGTGGTGTCTTTCTGTATGGAGTCTGCATGTTCTCTCTGCTCCTGCGTGGGTATCAAAGCAGTCCAAAAACATGCGGTGTAAAGGCTGATTGGTGATTCTAATATTGTCTGTACGAGTGATTGTGAGCGTGCACGGAGAGATGCTGCTAACACGAGCAGACGATTGAACTGAGCAGCAAAAGAAGTCTGGTCGTAGTTAAAATGTTGTGAAGGCAGTTAATGAGCGTAGCCAGTTTTAAAAAAAATTAAAAACACAAAGTGGAACTTCATGTTTACTTATTAAATTATTGTTTGGTGCATTTGCTGCCACTAACAATGACCAGCAATCAATACAGCAAATAATGTTTGACAAAATCTCTGTTTAACCAAGAACCGTTTTCAATTTGAGTAGCTTATACAACATCAGTGGTAGATATTGATAGTAAATTAACAAAATTTTTTTTTTCCTGTAACAAACATTAAAGTAGCGAAAAAAGAAATGATGTTTTTTAGATTATTTGCTTTGCAGTCCGTGATGTGACTGTTGTGTTATTTGTCTCAATGCTGAACGTCTTCTCTGTGCTCCAGGTGATCAGGTTCTGGAGTGGAATGGAAGGGTCCTTCAGGGGGCCACTTTCAATGAGGTCTACAACATCATCATGGAATCTAAACCAGAACCACAGGTGGAGTTGGTGGTGTGTCGGCCGATTGGGTGGGTTCTTTTTTTTTTCCCCAAACCAGTTGATCCGTTCACAAGATAAAAAGCATTATTATTAGCAGTATTTGTCTTTGAACCCAAAGTTGTGTTACGTTGAAACGTCGTTTTAACAGCTTGTTTTCTGTTCTTCAGAGATGCTTCCAGAGCAGCAGACAGTTCCCACGTTCACCTGGACTCCAGTGAGTGTTTCATGGCAAAACTTGCCGTTACAAACCAAGTTCATCGGTCTCCTGTCTGTTACTAAAAGCTCTTTAAGTTGTTTTTAATGCTGACAGCAAGAAGAACTATGAAAATATATTTGTGAATAAGATTAAAGTGGAATTTACACCACAACTATACTGAAGAAGACTGATGGGAGTACTCTGAGACTAGTTGAAATTATGGTATTATAGCATATATTTCAAGATGCAAAAGGAAAAAATACATACTTAAAACCAGCTGATTAACCACAGATATGCTCCCAAGTGTTTCTAATTTATTGAGGTCCTCCTTAATAACTTGGATGTCTTCAAGCTGGGATTGACTCCTGAAAATTTTAAGCTCTAATAACAGACTAGTTCCCCCTAACTCATCACATATTTGTGCAATTTCTTGGACCTCGACAAATCTGGTTTTCTTCATCTTTCTCTGACTAACCTACTTCCATGTGTTGCACAAATTCCATTTTGGAGCCTGAATGCAGCAGGAGGGAACTGGACGAGAGCTTTGCCACACAGAAAACTGTCATTCAGTGGTGTGGATGTGCATGCTGATTTAGTTAGTAAACAACCATTTAATGTCCTAAAAACCTAACAAAATGTCAACGAGGTTCCTCCTGACTCTGTAACTCTGCCTTCTGTGTTCAGGTTCCAGCTCCTTTGACTCTCAGAAAGTTGGTCCATCTATCTCCGTCACTTCTCCCATGAGCCCCAGCGTTCTCTCCGGACAGGTCTCTGTAAGTATACGCAGCATCCACTGCACATGGTTCACAATTAATCTGCTGTGAGTTAACGGTGACCCCCATGGTGGTGGTGGTGGTGTGTGTGTGTGTGTTTTCAGACCGTAAACAGGCGTCCTCTGGTTCCCAGAATCCAGGTAAACTATAGAGCAGAGTAGAGAGAGACATCTTAGTCCAGTAGCTTAGTTTTTAGTCTGTGTGGTTGCAGATAAATCTAGGACAGTAGTAGTGTACATTTAGACCTCTGCTGGTTTTTCTTGTGTTAAATGGAGTTTTTGACACCAGTTTTTCTACATGATTTTCCCAAATTCAGTTCAATTCAATTTATATAGCTTCTATTTACAATAAAGTTGTCTCTAGGCACTTTTAAGAAATCCAGAGCATGACCCGCTGAGCACATGGCAAAGCCTAACAGTGGCAAGAGCAAAACTCCTTCTTGGGAAGAAACCTTGAGCAGGACCCAGCTCAGTTATAGGGCTGAGCCTCCTGCTGATAGCCATCTGGGTGAAGGAAGAAATGAGGAGGGAGACAGGACAGAGAGGATGAAGAGAGAGGAGAGGTACAAAAATATATAACATGGTACAAAAGTATACAAGTAACTGGTAGAGGAATATATAAATATGTGGTGGTCAGAGGGTCTGACTGCAGGTCATCCACGCCAGCGGGCATCCTACAGTGGCATCCAGTCGTCAGGTTCAGGTAAACGCCAGGATGGTCAGAAGATGGAAGGTTTGGGAGGCAAGAGGGAGGGCAGCATCACCACAACGGCACCTCTATTATAGAGTCGATTCCATAATAGAGGTGCCTGATAGCTAAATGCTCTGCCACCCTTTCAAGACCTTCAAACTCTTGGAACAGCAAGTAAATATGTATTCAGGGAGTGGAGAGTTCTACTAGGACAGACTTTTAAAATTTGGATGGTCTTATTGATTTGGATGGTCCGGGGACAGACACAGTACCAACGGGAGAAGAGTTTAGGACCACAACTCTGCCTCCTGGCCTAGACCTTTGGATTGTCAGAGTTTAGGATTATCAATAAACGTGGTCAGAATACTGGATAAGAGGGCTGCTCCATCCAGAGTGGGATGAATGCTGTCTCTCCTAATCAGACTGGGTCTTCCCCAGAATGTTTGCCAGTTATTTAACAGGCCCACTTTGTTTGCTGGACACCATAGTGACCACCAGCTACTAAATGATGACGTGCAGCCGTACATGTCATCGTTGGTCACATTAGGTAGGAGTCTGGAGAAAATTACGAGTCCAACATTGATTTTCCATAATTACACACCGACTCAATATTAATTTTAGTGACCTCCGGCTGGCGCAGTCGGATGTCATTTCTGCCGACGTGGATTACAATTTTACTAAATTTACGTTTAGCTTTTGCCAGCAGTTTCAAATTTGATTCTATGTCACCTGCTCTGGCCCTCTGGGTTTGTCACAGATTCACAGAACCATATCATTATTTAGATTTCTGTATCGTTTCTGCTTCCTTGGTTATGTAACCGGTATTTTTTCCTTAATATTTATACTTTTTAATTCCGTTTCAGTTCTTCGGCGCTCCAAAATGATTGAGTTCATATTCTGTGTGGTTCTGCAGTAGTTCTGTATGATTCTTCAAGATTCCTTTGCTGTAAAGGGGCACTGACCTTTTTTCCTACATTATCCACGTGTTTTGTCAAATAAATTCGGTTCAACTAATGGTATAGAGGTTTTGGCTACTGCTCTGTCAGTAGCTGAGTTCCCTCTGCTCTTCTATGGGATTATACTTGGTTCTGGTCTGTTCTGTCTGGTCTGTTCTGTTGATCACAGTTGTATTGATCAAATGCTGTTCTTTGGCCGGCAAAGTTTCAGTTTTTTCCTCCAGAGACTTTCTACTTCAACTGTGTTGAGTTGTAATCTTGCTCTTCTGGGGTTTTTGTACATAGATAAAGCTGTGGTACGATAAAGTCGGACATCAGCTGATCGTCACTGTTCTTGGAGCCAAAGAACTTCCTGTTCGGGACGACGGTCGACCCCGGAACCCCTACGTTAAGATCTATTTCCTGCCAGATAGAAGGTAAATATGCGAATCATCATAATCCAGACTTTTATGAACCGAAGCATTATGTGTTGCTTTTTTCATAACCAGCAGTGGGCTCCAGCTTTGGAATTGGTAGTGTTTTTTTTTTTTTACATTTTTTAAAATTTTTTATTCCTGTTTATGCAGTGATAAGAGTAAACGTAGAACGAAGACGGTGAAGAAGTCGCTGGAACCTCGGTGGAACCAGACTTTCATGTACTCTCCAGTACACCGACGTGAGTTCAGGGAACGGATGTTGGAGCTAACGGTTTGGGACCAGGCCAGAGTGAGAGAGGAGGAGAGCCAGTTCCTGGGAGAAGTGAGAACATGAACAACCTTTTCATACTTTAGTAATTTTTAAGGAACAGATCTTCAGCTTGGATACCTTTGTCCCTTCTGTCTAAACTCTGTCTGTTGGATAAGTACTTTCCTTGCACTCTGTCCATGTCAGGTCCTGATAGAGTTGGAGTCAGCTCTTCTGGACGATCAGCCCCATTGGTACAAGCTGCAGCTTCATGATGTCTCCTCTGTGCCGCTTCCCAATGCTTCACCGTACCTGCAGAGGAGGGGGCTGCAGGCTGAGCATGCACAAAGCAACAGGAGGCTTCAGAGTGAGTTGAATATTGGACCTGCATGAAAACAAAACCATTTTATGTTTTATTGTTGCTCTTGAATTATAAGTTTTTTAGTTTTTTCGTCCTCAGTTATCCATGTTCACCATGTTGTTGTTGCATTCTTCTTCTGTTTTTTTTTTTTTTACTTTGTTTCACTCACTTGATGCTTTGCCAGACAAAGGTCCTTACTATAACTCAGGTAATAACGTGTGTTTGTGATGTGTCTGTGTGTGGGATGTGTCTTTTGGCTTTATGGATCTGATATCAAATCCTATGGCTGTTCCATGTGTGAAACTGAGCTATCAGTTAAATGGACAATTCAGAATTTACATCTTAAACCCCTTAATGTATTATTTATTCATTTATTTTTTTAAGTGATGTAAGATATTTAATCATTTTGGTTTTAATCAGTCCAAAGTCCTTAATCAGCTCACCAGAAATCTGCTTAGAAATATGTGAATGGCTTGACTTGAATGAACGAAAACAGCTGAAAACAGCTGTTATTTATTTATTTACTTATTTATTTTAAGTGTGATTATGAAAAAAAATACATATGAGCTACTCCTGGGTCTTAGATCAAGTCTCATAGGTTCATGAGGGGAATTTGGAAATACCTGTGACATGTTCGTTGGTCTTAAATGCGCAAAAGTTGTACTTAAATGCTCAGAGAGCTCATCAGTAGTCTCTTTTCATCGTATTGTGATATCCTGCGCAACAGATCCTCGAAAGTTTCTCAAGAGCTTAAAAGGAGTTAAATGAAATCCCGTAAAGAGTCGAAGTTGATTCGAAGGTGCTCTCACCCCTTCAGATGCATATATATCCTTACAGTTACTCCAAGAGTATTTATTAATAATTATTGAATCAAATTCTTTGTGAGGATCCAGTCACCAGTGATGAAATCTTTTATCTTTGCTTGATTTAAAAGGACCTTAAAAAGATCTTAACGAGAGCTGCCCTGTCATGTTCCCTTCTTGGCTCTTTTTGCATTAATTCCTCTCTGTAACTACAGAAGGGCTGAAGCAAACAGACCTGTGAGCCAGCAACAGAATCAGCCACAGAGTTGACTTTCTGTTTGCGTGTGGGCCAACCAGCACCGTGGAAGGTTACTCAAATATATTGAAAGGCTGTAGATAGATTTCTGTGGTTATTGTCTAAAATCTTCTTTTGATGCAATCTCAAGTATCCTTCAGAGGATCTAATTGGGTTTAATACTGGTTCTTTGTACATTTTAAAGGGGTTGTGTTGTCTTTTAAGCACTTAATATATTCTTAAATAGTTTTAAGTGTAGCAGGGAGTTCAGTGGTTTTTCAGAAACTATAACTATACTGTTCTTAAATGACTGTGTGTAAACAAGTTTCTCATCACACTGCTCTGTCTAACAGATTCAGATTTGTTGACCTTCCTGTAGGATTATAGATGAGCAGCTTACAGGCTTAAACATCCTCCTTCTCTGTGTCTATACCTATCTCTCTTTGTAGGGTCTCAGAGGATCAGTGACAGTGAGTTTTCAGATTACGACTGTGAAGACGGCATCGGGGTGATATCAGGTAACTCCATGTTCCACCTCGCGCAGAAGCAGTATGGTCAGACCAGAAGATGTTATGGTTAAATGTGTAAAATATGCTGATTTGTAAATCATTCAAACCATACATTTCATCAAGAATAGTGCAAAGAGAGGAAATTACAAGCCCAATTCCAAAAAGTTGGGGTGTTGTGTAAAGGGTAAATAAAAACATAATCCAATGATTTGCAAGTCTCATGAACTCACATTTTATTCCCAATACAACATTAAGAACATATCACATGTTGAAACCGAGACATTTTACTATTTCACGGAAAATTCAACTCCATTCAGCTCAATTTGACTTTGATGGCTGCGAGAAATCTCAAAAAGGTTGGAACAGGGCCAACAATAGGCTGGAAAAGTAAATGACACAAACCCAGGACAAATGGAGGAGTATTTAACTACTAATTAATTTCACTGTCAACAAGTCATTAACATGACTGGGTATAAAAGGAGCATTTCAGGGAGGCAGACGCAGAGGTTCACCAATCTGTGACAAACTGCATCTAAAAACTGCAGAACAAGTACAGAAAAATGTTGTTCAATGTAAAATTGCAAAGACTTTGAACATCCCACCATCTAGAATATATAATATAATCAAACGAGAATCAGGAGGAGTGTCTGTGCGCAAGGGATAAGGTAGAAGGTCCAAACACGGATGTGTCTGTGCATTAAAGACAGACATGATTCTCTTCTGGGCGTCACTGCAGGATATCAGGAAGACTTGCAGAAACCAGTTTGTTTGTTGTGGAATCCATAAATGTTAAAGTTGTATCATGCAAAGCAGTAGCCATGCATGAACACGATTCAGAAGCACCACTGTCTTCTCTGGACCAAAGCACAGCTAAAATGGTCTGAGGCAAAATGGAAAACTGTTGTGTGGTCAGACGAATCAAAATGTAAAATTCTTCTTGGAAACCATGGAAACCATTTTCTGCGAGCAAAAGAGGGGAGGGACCATCCAGCTTGTTATCAGGAGACAGTTCAAAATGACTGTATGGGGTTGCATTAGTGTCTACGGCGCGAGCAGCTTCCTTATCAGTCATGCACCATCAGTGTCGTCCCGTCCAGACAATGTCTCTTTCTGGGAGGACCTTGTGTATTTCACCAAGACAATTCTAAAGCACATACTGCATCCATAACAAACGGCATGATTGTGCAGAAGAAGAGTCTGGGTGCCGAACTGGTCGGCCTGCAGTCCAGACCTTTCATCTTTAGAAAACATGTGGTGCATCATAAAAAAATAATTAAAAATCTGTTTTCCATAAAATGATAAAATGTCTCAGTTTCAATATCTGCTATGTTTTGAGATTAAAATATTGGTTTATGAGATTTCCAAATCATTGCATTGTGTTTTGTTTACATTTTACACACAGTTTCCCAATGAATTTGGAACTGGGGTTGTGATGATCTATGTTTTGGTAGATGTTATTGTGAATTCTCTTCATTTTTAATTTGATGCCCCTAAAATGTTTTAAATGTTGCATCAAGGGTAACAAAGAGAGGAAAATTTCTGTAATGCCAAAAAAAACCAAAAACAAAGTAAAAGCCTCTCCAAAGTATGTAAGCTGGTTGGTAACATTATTTTATTTAAAAAAAAAAGTGGGCATAATAGGGTGTAAAAGCTTTCTGAAATAAAAAATGTGGAAGGGTTTAATGACTGTGAGAGTCATTAATGGGATCCGTGGGCCCTCATGCAACACCATTCTTCTATGGATATTATTTCATCCACCTTGAAACCCTTCTGAAAACTAAAGTTAGTAAAAGAGGACACCAACACGTTCCCAACCCAGCCGGCAGATCTGATCTCTCTGGCAAGTGTTGGGTTTTCTCCTTTTTTTTAGTGGGACATGTCAGAAACATCTCAACTTGGAAGGCATGCCCACCATTTCATCTGGCCTCCTTTGATGCAGTGTGACTTCACCTTTAAGTCCTCCTGGATGACTGAGCGCCTTACCCTATCCTGAAGACTGAGGGCAGCCTGCTTTTGGATGAAGCTCTTTTCAACCTTCTGTATTTGCTGCATCCTCTTTCTCACATTTTTCTTTTGGTCTCTAACCACAGCTCATGACCATGGTTGAGGGTTGGTTTTAAATCAGCTTTCTCTTCACCGTGACTGACCAGAACAACGACCTCAAGACCTCAAGATACTTAAACTTTTCCACTTGATTCAGCAACACATTTTTAACATGGATTTAGAAAATAAACATGTCCCGACTCATGACGATGCCCCCGGGCTTGTAGGTGTTGATTCCACTCTTGGCTGCTTCGCACTTGATTGATGGACATGACAGTTGAAAGAATACTTTCAGCACGGTGGCAATTCAGTGATGCATCACTGAAATCATACAAAGGTCTCTACCATTGTAGAACATTTTGAGATCCTATTGGCTGAAAAGGTGTTTAATATCCAGAACTTACAAAAAATGAAATGCACTTTAGTTTTCAGAGAGTCCAGTGGATCCTGTGACACCATGTGGCATTGTCATGTTAATTCAGTAGTCTGGTATTTTGTATTTTTATTTTTTTGTTGTTGTTGTTGCTGTTTTTACATTCTTGGAAGAGGACATTAAGGTGTGGTCATTCGTCACTGGACATTTAAGAGGTCACACTGTGATCTTCAGAGAAAAACTGTCCTGTATTATGCAGCTGCTCTGCATCAAGTCGTCTTATTGTTGACTTTATTCTGAAATATGACACAACACGTGGTCAAAACTCAAAAAACAGTTGAACCCTACTTCCGTTTTTCTGTGTGCAGATTACAGACAGAATGGGCGGGACTTTCACAGCTCCACCCTCTCAGTGCCAGAGCAGGTGATATCTTCCAATCACTGCTCCCGATCTGACATGGTCAGGATGAGGTCACGGTCACCAAGCCAACCGCCTCCTCAAAGGTAAGCAGCAGTGGTTCTTAAGATCAAATTGAGATCAATTAGACCGAGTTAAACTCAGATCAGTGCCGATGACATGAGATGAACAAAAAGAAGCCCAAGGCAAACGAGATCAATAAGAAAGCAGTAGATAAGATGTGCAAGATTATGTCACACAGATGGAGGGAAAACTTAAACCGAAGATTTGACCAAAAGATGAGCAAGGCTCAAAACCATGTGAGATAAGATAGAGATAAATTGATTCAATTAGATAAGAGATTAGATGAGATGTACAAAAAAGATAAGAATTAATGATAATAAATAAGATAATGGATTGAATGGAATGAAATTGTATATTTTTTATTTGATATGAAATCAAATGTGCTGCTTTTAACACGGTAATGCAAAAGAAGACAAAGAGGAGATGAGATCTGGTGAGGTTAGATGAGATTATATAAGATTACGTAAAGACATGAGAGCAGGTGCATTGTTTTTTCATGTGATAAAATGAGATTATGGGTTTTACCTGCTAACTTTTCACATTATCTTGTGGAGTCAGCAAATTATCTTCCTCAAAGGCCTCACCTTCATTTTACAGAAACTCCATATTCATACTGCACGTACAACTTAGTATACAGTATATACTGCACATTAGTACAGTCGTTGTCTTTCTTACGTGGTATGTGGTCTTAAAAGTGATAATGCTAAAACATAACCAGGAGCTGGTCCTGAGATCACTGTGACTGGCACCCACTGCGCTGGCCCAGTGTATTATAGATTCTAAGATGGCACTTGAGATAGACTGGAAAATGTTCCAGGAGCACCACACAGTCTTTGGTATTTTTTAGAGTACTGTAGATTGTGCGCTTGTTTGTGAATTCATTACTGTGTGCTATAGTTTTGGGAAAATCAGTAGGAGCAAGAATGCAGTTTTGAAAATGGTCATTATCCCTTTCTGATCTTCTGTTATCCATGAATTCTTGTGACCTCTGGTTGCTAGCGTTAACCCTCTGTACCCGTTATACCGGGAGGACGCTGTGCGGATGTTGCGAGGCTCCAAACTTAGCCGGGCGTTCTCTGACGCCAGTCAGTACAGCAGCCTGGACAGGTAACCATGGAAACACATGGCAATACACCGGACCTGGGTCCCCTGAACAACAGCGTATCAGCATGAAGGATAGAATCTCATCTCATTTCTCTAATTTGTATTTCCTAGTCTCCTCTCCTTCATCGCTATGTATGGAATGTGGAAATTGATTTCAGTAAAGTATTTGCTGATTTTACAAAAATGGTTCTAGAAAAGAAGAAAGAGGAGAGAGGAGGGTTATTGGAAGAGCTTACACCAACATATTCTTTTGTGGAGGTCTTTTCAACATCCACCAGTTTGTGACAATTTATGTATTTTTTTTCTCTGATTTAATCTATAAAAACTTTAAATGCTCAGCTGATAGTAATACGATTAGGAAAGTTGTTGTTTTTTTTTAACTGAGGTACAGGCAACAGCAGGCAAGAAGCCCACAGAGGCAGTTTTCTCATCATTGGATGAAGCTTTTCTTTTTCCCTTTTTTTTTTTTTTTTGATTTTGATTAGCAAAATTTAAATGATGAAACTGTGCTCATGTGTCATATTTAGTTGACACTGGTTTAAAATGACCATTCTGAAGGAAGGACATCTCAATTAAATATGTTAGCTGCCTCGACTCCTCTCTTCTCGTGTCTGTCCTCACCTCCTCACCTCCTCACCTCGTATCTGTAGCGAGAGAGACTAGGATGTAAGGAGAGGGGTCAAGGAAATGAGCCAGGGATGTACAAATTTAGAAATGAGGTAAGGGTTGGGTCCCGTTAATGAGAAATATTCACAGGTCAGCATGTCCACTATACCACAAGTGAGTTCACCTGCAGACTCTTTGCTCACGGTATTTCATCACATACAGGTGAGCAGTTAAGGGGAAACTTGTTTATTGGATGCAATGATGTAAGTCAATAATACTCTCACAATGGATTATTTCATTTATATAAAGCTGTTCCAAGCTCAACTTTTTGACATGCTTCACAGATGTCCTGATGCTTCCTCAGAGGCTTTATATGTATTTTATTATATATTACTTTCCATAGAAAATTAATAGGACATTCGTTTACACTACTCAAGCATGACATTATGGCGACCTACTTAATAAGGAGCAAGTCATCCTTGGGCTCTTTAAAGAGCTCTGACCAGTCAAGGTTTGGACCAAGATTTTCTGGCACCTGGATGTGGGTTGTGTGGTGACATCGCTGTGAAAGGGGATTGACCCCAAGTGATGCCCTCAGGTTCACCAGGTTCAGGAACACCTCCAACCCTTTGCTCTGTTCTTTGAGCACTTGTTGAGGACCCCACTGCTGACCTGCTGGGGGGAGGTAGCTCTTGTAGGGGAAAGATGTTGCCATGTTGAGGGTATAATGGCTTTGAAAGATTTTTGGTTGGAGCCAAAATAGGATTCATGTGAAAGCCAAGATGCATGTTTTTCCAGCAGAACATTGCACTGTAACACTATGAATACGTTTTGCTCACATTACCTGTCTGTTGTCATAATGTTATGCTTGATCTGTGTATTTTCATATACTAACTTACCTAATCAAGAAGTGACCCTGACTCACATGCCTCTCAAATTGGAATCAGACATGTACATTTCCTGTCAAGTAAATACAGCCCCTCTGCTGCTGGACCAATTAAAAACAAAGCAATAACTGTATTATCAGGTCTGAACTGGGACCTAGGTCTGGGGTTTAGTAAAGCTGATGGTAATACAGACATTACTTGTAAATTACTCTGCAGTACGGTTAATGCTTGTGTTCTGCTGCTAATGGATGCAGTACTAGATTGTCCCTCTTCTAGTAGTGGTTTGATTAGTGGAGGTAGTCTTGATTTTTGTCCTTCTTGTGTTCCTGTTTGTACTACTAGACGCACTACTGATTTGTGACTCCACATTTAGCATTGTTGTATTATCACTGATTCTTGGAGTTGTAGTACTGCTTGTACTTTTAGTTTAATGTTTTGGATTTTGCACTGCAAGTCCACCTGTGGAACAGTTTGTAGAGCTGTTTTTTTTATACTTATTTCTTGTATTGTAGTAGAGTTTTGTAGTATTACTGCTGTGGGGTTTGCAGTCCTGTCTGTGGTCTGACTTCATATGTCTTCGTATGTGCAGGCGACCACTGAGGAGAATGTCTGTTGCCAACTCTCTTGATTCCTATGAAAGGTACCACAACTGTAGAGCAAAGACCAAGTAATTAGTTGTAGTTGTAGTACCAGCGCAGACTAAAAGCATCCTCATGTGTAAAAGTATTTTCATCTTGATTGTGTTTTCCTTTGTGCAAGACATTTTAATGGTCCGCCACTCAACACCTGGACAAACCATGTGATGAATGGGAATTGTGAGGATTACAGGTGAGACCGAGGAGTGTGATAGTACAATAAAAGGTTAAGATGTACAATGTTCTGGAGTTCTGATGCCTTTCTGTTCTTCAGTCAGGACATCATCCCCGACTTTCCCTATGAGCCTGACGCTTATGATGAGGAACTACTGAGGTAAACTGACAGATGGGCAGTGACTTTTAGACTGGTGGACACTCTGACAGCTCGATCTGTAGTTGTAGAGACGAGTAGTAGAAGCAGTAGACAGATGTAGGATGCATTATCGTTTTCTTGTCCATAGTTCCTCCCTGATCCCTTTATCCATATATGAGGTCTCTGTACGCTCTGCTGTGTTGATCCATCTCTGGAGTCCAAAGATTTTTCTCTTGTTTTGAGAAAGACCTCAAAACAATCTTGTTTTCTTTCCGTTCATCTTTTGATGTATTTGCTCTGTCATCAAGGCCTACTGGAAAGTGAAGTACCAAGTTCCAACAGATTTTCTTCTTCTTTGATGCCCAAACTCTCACCTTTAGTGCCTTTTAAATTTCACTTTACAGGACTTTGCAGATCATGACCACCTGGCTGCAAGATCGCATGACTGACTTGCCCATCCATCAGGGGCAGTGGTTGCCATGGTGACATTTTTCCTGGTGATATGCAGGTTCAGCCGAGGGATGGACCGGAGAGATTACTACAGTCGCTCTCGCTCAGCTGACCAGCGAGCAATGGCTGACCGACCCATCTACACTCGCTCACACTCAACTGACCGATCTGACTCCTCACGCCTGAGGTCTGGTCGCTCTGCACCCCCCTCCCCTGCCCTGATCAGGTGACCAGCCGGCGATGGATCGGAATGCATCATCTTTCCTGTCATGTTTGCTGAGTGTGGTTTCAGCCCTTAAAGAAAAGCATGAAGTCTGATTCACCAATGACCACATCCCTCTTCTTTAACCACCCCCCTTTATTCCCATCACAATGGCATCACTTTGTTAAAGTAACCATGTTTGACACACGTGTTCCATATCTTACCATGTTTTTTTTCAGCATGTTTTATTATTTGTTGGTTGTTGTTTTGTTTGTTTGCTAGTTTTGTTGCATGGCCTTGCATGTTTTTGTTTTCTCTCTAAAATTGATTCTTGAATGTTCTTGGACAGATTCCTTGACTACTTCAGTCATAAGAGCTGCCATGTTTCAAGTGAGACATAAAACTGTCATGGTTTTTTCTATGCTGAACTGAGCACATCTAATTAAGGCAGAGAAATTTGGATTAATGTTGGTCCCTTGTATCTGAAAAATAGCTATATTTTTAACTTACACCTGCTTTCATAGATCCTCTTGACAAATTTGTTGTTAAAATAGAAAGATCCTTGTACAGATGTAGAACTATAGATTTTGTTAAAAGAGAGCTGCCATAGCAGGAGTACATGTTTTATGATTCATCCTCTTAGGTAAAAGGTAACTGAAGATGGTGCCAGATTCACCTCTTGAAGAAATGAATCTCTGTAACCATGGAAACAAAGATTTCCATGGCTAAAGACACTTGATTTGTGTCTTCAGTCAACTCTCTGAACAAAACACAAATGTACATAAACTGAAGCCTTACATTTGAATTTGAAAGGACTCTGGCCACTTTGACCTTCTATGTTTGACCTTGATTCTCTTTCATTCACATCAATATTTTAATCACTTTGACATCCTATATAAATATTTTTTTTTTCCCCAGGGCAAATGCTCGAGGTGGGTCGACCCTTACAAGTCCAACAGGGACACCGGTCTGCAGCCGCAGAGGACGTCAACTTCCTGTTGTCCCCCCAAAGGGAGTTCCAGACAGAAGTATGTACACACATAAATCTGTTTTGGTTTTTTTTTCATACACATGGTAAAAGAAGCACTTCAAACTTTTCTGTGTTTTTGCAACCTTCCTTCTCTTTACTTCACATTAATGCTGCACTCTAGGTGCCCTAATTTAATTTTTTTTTTTATGTGTTAGCTATGTGGGTTTATATCCTTGTGGGAAACCTTACCAAACATACCAGCAAGGAAATCTGACCTCTTGTGGTGTATTTTTTTCTTTCTTAGTAGTGGACTACGAGTCATTTGCCATCAATTGGTGCATAACAAGGGTGGTATGTGAGGAAATGAACGATAGAGGAGTTAGTCGAGAAGTAAAGTATTAAATGAGAGAGATAAAACTTTCACAACATTTATGCTTTAAAACACAAACACCTCCATACATGGATGTGATTGCACTTTTTAACTAATTACAATGTGCATGTAGCCTGCATGCTCGCATGAAGGCTGTCTGCACACAATCCAACAAAGGCTGGAGCTCAGAAGTGTTACTAACCAAACAAATTAGGAAGGGACAAAGGGAATGCAAGCAAGGGGCTGTATTTCTACAGAGAAATGCACCACCACACACTTCTACTGGTCAATAAGATACAAGAATAAGTCATAAGGCTACATCTTTTACTCAGCTAAATAACATTATAAAAACATAAATTTTAGGGGTGATTTTAAAGACAAGTTCATTCGCAATATCATTCAAAGTTAATGTGATCTAAAAGCCCTGACACCCAACACCGATGCTTCTACCAAACACCAGTCTGCTGAAAATGGGAACAAAAATTCAGGGATGCCGTTTTGAGACTCAATACTTTTGAAAGCTAAAATTAAACTGTGGAATCCTAGAACTGTAATACAATAATCCTTTCTCAGTTCTTGTGGGAAGCTTTGCACATACCATGTTCTATGTGTCAGCACATTTCTTTTTCTTCTTATTTTAAACAAAATCCTAGGAGGTGACAGCATTTGTGGTGCATTTGGTGTTCCTGTGGCTTTGAAATGATCAGACTTTGTTGAGATTTGTCAAATGATTAGATTTAATGTCTGTCGAAGACTGGATGACCATGAATTCTAAAAATTGGCCTTGCTTGAAAAATGAGAATTGAACATTTATGCTTGTCTCGATTTAATGGCTGCTGTGGTGGACTCTTCAGGTTTCACTGTGTATTAGAAGTGCAGTAAATGCTTGTGGAAAATGTCAGATGTCAGTGGTGGCTATAGCAGCCTAACGCTGACTTATATTTTTCAGATGGAGAACCTCCTGATTCTGTTCAGAAAGGTACTATATCACCTGAAAGTTGTTTACCCCCTTAGAACTAGAACAGTTCTGTTTATTTGATTTACTCTTAAAGAGAACCTTTTAGTATTTGTAGAAATCGTAGTGCACTGAGTAAGTTAATGCTTATTGGGATGTGTGGAAGGAAACGTTATTGTGGGGGATCCCCTTGGTTTGAATCTGACTGTGACTATCAGACAAGTTTCTTTTACATTTTTTTGACACCTCAGAAACCTGAAAGCTCCAATCGTCATCTGTCTTTATCATCAATCATCAATGCTTTTCTAGAAGACACAGGTGTAGAAGCACGCCTCCTTGTCCACAGCTGGTTGATGTTTTTGATTTGAAGCAGTTGTCAGTGGTCATTTTGTCTGTGGTGAAAACTAAGAACTTGATAACTGAAGGTGGTTCTCCAACTTGTCTGAATCACGGCACAAGTAGGCAGTAGTACAATTAGTGAGAGGCTAGTGGCTTTAGCTGGTTGTGTGGCCCTTCATCCATTTTATTGTCTGTTTTCATTCATGTCTCTGATCATCTTTTCGTTTTCATTTTCTTCACCATATTCTGCTGTCCATCAGTTTTGCCCATGCCAACAACAGGAGCAACAGCAACAACTGTAGTCCCTCCCACTCCTCTAAATCAAGCCCCTCCCCCTGTCCCCAAACAGGCCCCACCTCCAGTCGGTCATCAACCACCTCTTATAAGAATTCAGGGTCCATGTCCTCCTCCATCTGCTGTAACTCACCCACCCCCTGCACCTGCACCTCCACCTCCACGTGCACCTGTGCCTCCACCTGTAACTATGCCAGCACCTGCACCCATGCCGGCAGCTGCACCTGCACCGAGGCTGGCAGCCACACCTGCACCTGTGCCTGCACCCGCACCTGCACCCACAATTGCTACGGTACCCACACCTGTCCCTGTCCCTGCTCCTGCTGGTATCCCCGCATCAGCACCTATCCTGGTCCCACCTCCTGCTCCAGTCCAGCCCCCAGCTTCAGTTGTTGAATCACAGCCACCTCCTGAACCTTCTCCTGAACCTGCCTTACCCCCTGTACCTGCTCCAACACCTGCCCCAGTACCCTCTCCTGCCCCTTCACAAGCCCCCTCTCCAGCCCCACCTCCACAGACTCCAGGTGTGTACCTCACAGATGTGACATATCTGTCAATATAGAACCAGTAGCTGCTCTTTGTGGAGTTAGATGATTGTGTTCATATGTGTGCCAATCCATACCATCCATTCATACTCATGTATGTATGTCTTCATGTTTGTTTACATCATGCCAACAACATCACATCATACTTGCATGTATCAGATCCAGAGAGACGCTCAGCAACACCTGGTGGGACCAGAAAAGGCAAGTCCAGTTTGAGGTTAAGCTGATGACATGCTCAGGTGATCCTTTCAGCTTGTAAACTTGGGTGGTGTTGCCTCAGTGTGGTAGATGGTGGCTAAGGTGTATGCGCTGTTTGTTTAACCGGTTAGACAGAAGGATCACCTGAGCAGAGACACAGTATCACTGTAGACTGACCAATCACTTGTCCTTGTCTGCGTGGTGCAGAAGTCACATGGGAGGACCAACAGAGGAAAACGCCAAATGGTATGGTACCACCTGTTTGCCAACCCCATGTGTAGACAGGTTGATCGTATGACCTGAATATGTGATGTTAGTCTGGAGTCTGCAGTGAAATGATGAGAGATGGATTTTGTTTCTTTGTCTTAGTTTATACCAGTTGAATTCATTCAATAGCCTTCTCCGTTAGAGACCACCCACAACTCAATCCATCGTCCAATCCATGTTGTCCCGTAGTCCATCAGTAGTGTCTAAAAATAGTAGTAAATAATAAATGTATTAATCATTACTTCTTTGTTGTCTCCTCTCTGGTAGAAAGAGTCAAATTGCTTAGTTTATTCTGAACATGAAATAA
>JBAMYA010078754.1:0-23740 GCA_037176975.1 Arrhamphus sclerolepis | reverse complement strand
ATATACTAGACTTGTGAGTGGACTTCTGAAAGCACATGTATTACTTGAGATGGACATACACACATATATTCATCTATGTGTACACTTAGTCTCACATACATACACATGCGTCTGCACATGTGCCTATACATATGCATACACATGCACATGCACCCACGCTAACACACACCACATTGCACCAGCCGGCAGTAGACCAACACCGCGCCACCCATCCACCCACCCACCCACCCGCGACTCCCCCAGGGGCCACACCGGGCACCCAGTCCATCAGCAGGGGGTATACCTGGGACCAAGCGCCGGCCATGGTGGTCCCAACAGGAGGCGGGGCCCCCGAAAGCAGGGACATGCCCCACCAGGGGGTTGAGGGTGGATGGTCCCTCTGCACCCCAGCTTCCCTTTCTCTTTTTTTTTTCCCCCTTTCCCCAATTTGTTGCGTTGTGTGTAGTTTGGAGGGGGGGTAGGACAATTGATGGATACAGGCCAGGGGACAAAAGCCCCCCCCATACCCATGGGAGATTGGGGCAACCACTAGGACCCAACCAGAGGGCGCACCCCCAGGTCAGTAGGCCTAACACCACCGGAGCCCCAAAGCCCATGCGGGACCCAAACACACCCCAGCTAAGGACCAGATACCCAGCGCGACGCCAAGAGGACCCATCAGGCAGGGGAGACACCCCACAGCCACCCCCTCACCGCCCACCACCGCTGCCACCCCGCACAAGGGCAGCATGCAGGAGGCAGCGACCACCCCCGCCCCCCCAGGCCCAGCCCCGCCACCCCAGCCCTGTCACTCCCCTCACAATTTTTAGTTTTCCAATTTACGAGGATTGTTTTTTTGGCAATGATTAAGAGAGATCTAAGCGGAATCTCCCAGTAAACAGAGAGATGGTGATACTGGGATGCTACAATCCAGAAGTTGGGAGAGAGTTTTGATAATATTGTGCCAGACTGGTTTGACTGGTGTACAGTCCCATACAGCATGCAAGTAGGTGTCAGCAGCATTCTGTGCACAATATGAGCAGATTTTTGTGTCTCTAAAACCCATTTTGAACATCTTTTCCCCGGTAAAGTGCACTCTATGAATTATTTTATATTGTATAAGTTGCTAATTTGTGTTAGCGGCTAAGCAGAATATATTTAAACAAATTTGGGACCAGAATTCATCATCTCATCTCAAGCCATTTCTTATTGTGACTTGAGATGGAGACCGGACTATATTTTAAGGCAAATCCATGCTAAAGAGGGGTTCAGTGGCTCAGATACTTAAAGAACAGGAAACTGAAAACAGCTCTGTCATTTAAAATATCACACAGCCGTCCCAGACTACTGTTCTGGTCTGCTGATCCATAAAATTATCCTGAGGAAGCTTGCCAGAGTGATTAATAAGAGAGATGCTTCCTGCATTTTCTTCACCTAAATCTCAATACATCTAACTTGATTAGTTTAATCGATTTCTCTTGGCTTTTTATACACTGCTCTCCAATTTCAGCAAAGTCTATCTGAAAAATTAAATTCAAAACCACAAACAGCACAGGTGTCATTGGTCCATGATATTAAATGTGCTTGATACAAAGTACAGTAACACTTTTTGTGACTTTTTGCATTTTTTTTTAATCAATGTAGTTCATTTAATCAGCAACAGAAGATTGTTTAAATATGTTGTTTGGATTGGATTTAAAGTTGCCCTGTTTCTTATTTCCAAACTGAGATTCAAAAATGTATGCACTGTAACTGTGGAGAATGCTTGATTGTTTATGTCGCAGAGGAGATACAAACTTGATTGGTATTGTCAGCTCCATTTAAATCAAAGACATAAAGAATTTGTCTGTGTAATGAATAGAAACTCTGTATTTGCCTGAATATGTAAAAAGAGAGCACTCAAACGAGCAGTTGTCCTGTCAAATAACACACACACGCACACACACACACACACACTGAAAAATGCAGCCAGACACTGATATAACCACAACCGTTTGGGTCATTATTAGAGAATACATCTGATTTAGATTGATTCCAAAGCACCAGAGAGAAGTAGGCTAAGATCAGGTTTGTGTTTTATGCATTAATGTACCTCTGCTAAGCAAAGACATAGTAGTCTAAATCATGGTAGAATGAGTGAAACAGGGTGGTGACTATAAAACAATGAAAACTTTATTGCCTGATTACGTTTAAGCTGTTACATTTCCAGTCTAACTTGTGGCTGTGCACAAAGTTGAATGTGATTGCATTGTCACAAGAGGTATGGGTTTGACTTATTATTTAGTTGTGCCTCACTTCCACTTACGCTCCGTCAATCCATACGAAATTTTGATTGAGGATGCCATCTCTTTTGTGCTGCATATTGAACAACTACACTAACTAACTAAAAAAAAACATAAGTTGAAACTGGGGTTTTTCTTTAGAATCCAGTCTTGTCTTTCCTTTGAAGCCAAAAAGAGACTGGTCTCTGCTACCTTTCTGTGCTGGACCAAAGTGATGCAATTTATACGCATTCCTCCTCACAATGTCTGCATGCACTGGATACAGACCACCATGGAGCTTTGAGGTTCACCACTAATCTCAAAGCTGTTACTCACCACTGTACTTTGTACGCTTGGACACGGGCATATAATTATTTACAAAGCTATTCTTGGTATTCTTCCAACCTACCTGCAGCCTTACATTCATGGAAAAAGCTCTAGCCTAAAAGTCATAGTCTTTGTTCTCAAGACTTATTTATTTTAGTTGTACCTAAATTCCAAACTGAGATGGGAAAAAGGCATGTAAATATGTTGCATCCTGCACTTGGAATAAGCTCCAAACTCATGTGAACCTTAAGGATCAGTGCCCGTATTAAAAAGCTTCTTTAAAATACTCAAGAATGCTGTTGAGAATTGACTAAAGAGTGAAAAATTCTTGCTCAAAGCTGTGCTTAAAAGTTAGTTATCAGTCATCACAGTCTTACTTTAATCAAAGTGTGGGACTAATTCCTGTCACTGTCAGAGCTGATTAACGGCATTTTGCTGTGCGGCAATGAGGATCCTGGATGACATATTTAGAAAACCCCAGGCAAGGACCAATCACTGAATCAGATTTTATATTTAAGAATATTCTCAGAGAAATGTCAAAATAAAATTGTAAAAATTTTAAGATAAATTCACATTCAACACAATAAAGAATAAAGATTTTTTTTAATGAAGAATGTGTGAAATAATATTGTATTCATGTAGTAATTTAAAGGCAAGCAGTTTCCTCTCTGTTCTGAACATTTCTTGATGAACTGGGTTTGCTTTTGTTGGACTGCGGGGTGTTATTGGAAAGTCGATAAAATTAGCGATTAACGATGTGTGGAGCTGTAAGTGGCATAATTGTTTCTGTTGTGTCTGTAACAACTTCTAGAAATAATGAAGACGGAAACGGAGCTTCTACTTAGTACCAGCTTTACTGCAGAATGGCAGTAAAGCTTACAAACATGAGCGTCAACATATATCACTGTGCAAATGTGATGAACTATGAAGTTCACCGTAATGCACAAGGAGGTATAACTCTGCTTGGATAAATAGTCCATACACAGTTCCATGACAACTCTGCTAATTGTTGGTTGGGATGATCCCAAATCATTAGCATCACACTGCTGCATATTTCCTGTGTACTTGGGTAGCTACCCTCGCAAAAAAATGCAGCAGTCCAGAGCAATACGCTGCCTCGCATCGGGTGAAAAGAAGAGCCTGCTCACTCCTCAAGGAAAAGAAGGAGAGTTGAGCGCAGTGCAGGGCCCATCCAGGGTTGGCAGAGGGAGAGCAATGCCCAGGACTCCAACTTAGGTGATGACCACAAGGTGATTAAAAAAAATTGGGAAAAAAATCGTGGGATGAAAATATGTTGTTGTCATTGTCGTTGGGAGCAAAATGCTCCTGGTAGGGTCTCCCAAGGCAAACTGGTCAGACTAACAGCGATTCAAACAGATTCCTATGAAGAGAATAAATCAAGGAGTATAGTGTCCCTCTCCCAGGTAAGGGTTACCGGGCCCCCCTGGAGCTCATTCAAGAGTGCCTGGTATCTGGGCCTTTACCCTGTGGCCCGGCTGGGTAACGACCAAATGAGTGATGTGGGTCCACCCTCCTGTAGGCCCACAACCTGCAAGAGGTGCCATAGGAGCCAAGTGCAATGTGGGCCGGGCAGTGGCTGAAAGCAGGGGCCTTGGCTCCCCGACCCTCAGGTGTTGATTCTGGCTGTCGGGACATGGAATGTCACTTCACTGATGGGGAGGAAACCTCAGCTTGTGCATGAGGTTGAGAGGTACTGGCTAGATATAGTTGGGCTCTCCTCAACGCACAGTTTGTGTTCTGGAACCAATCTCCTAGAGATGGGTTGGACCTTGTTCCACTCTGGAGCACCAAGCAGGAAGTGGGCTTACTTATAGCGCCCCAGATTGGGGTCTGTGTGTTGAAGTTTTCCCCAGTGGACAAGAGGATAGTTTCCCTGCACCTTTGGGTCGCGGAACAGGCTCTGACTGTTGTCTCTGCTTATGCAATGAACAGCAGTTCAGAGTACCCAGCCTTCTTGGGGTCCCTGGCAGGTGAACTGGAAAGTGCCCCTAAAAGGGACTCTATTTTTCTGCTGGGGATTTCCAGCGCCCAGGTGGGTAACGACAGTGTAATCTGGAAGGGTGTGACGGGGAGAAATGGCCTCATAATTGCACTTGGCACCAGGACATTCATGGCCGCAGTTTGATGATAGACTTTACAGTCATGTCATCAGATTTGCAGATGTATGTTCTGGTAAAGAGAGGAGCTGAGCTGTCAACTGATCACTACCTGGTGATGAGTTGGATCAGGTGGCACGCAGTTTGAGATTAGCATACTACGTCGCCCCCATTTCTCCAAATAAGGAAACTGCTTGCCTAGAGTTGACTCATGAATGAATAAAGCGGTTCCGCAAGGAGGGAAGTACATTTCACAATTTGTTAAGAGCAATAGCACCAAAAGACAAAAAAAACCCCAAAAAACTTTACAACCACAGAAATTGAAACAATTGTGTCTGAGGTGGAAGTCAGAAAAGGAATACTTTTCTCCTTGGGTATGACAATGGTAAAAAAAAAAAAGAAAGAAAGAAGAAAGAAAGAAATGCCTGGGCCGTATTATCGCAATAACTGGGGCTGTTAGTATCCCAGAGAAGTTTACTGTGGCCCATGTGGGAAAAAAAAAGTGAAAATAAAAGTTGATGCCAAAACAAAAAGCAAAAAACCTCGCATTCCCACTGCACTGCTTTGCAAAAATAAACAAGTCATGAGTGCTTCCTGGCCAGCCGGCCACAGCGTTAAGGATATGGCAGGCAGCATTACAGATCATCTACACGTTCATGGAGTGATAATTTTTTTCTGTTCGTGTATTGTATTGAGTCAATTGATGAAGGCATGATGTGTACATGGGTACAGTCTGTTGCATATTTGGCATTCCAGCTATGCCGTTAAACCCCCTCTTCACATCGGACTGATTAGGTTCATCATATGGGAATTTAATATATTCAGGCAATAGCCTTAGGATGCCATTTAATACCTACGGGATGACTCGGCTCAAATCCCAGCCTGGTCTGCTACTTCTCTCTGAAATGTGCCCGGGGGTGGGCAGGACTTACACTGATGAAGTGCCAGATGAGAGCGAAGTGTTGGGTAATTCAGATGCTCCATAAAATAGTTGAGGTAGCACCCCTTGGCTATCAGAAATGGCTAATAAAGCGTTCATCATTTTCTTTAAAAATCATTTTAATGATTTAAAAAAATGTTAACTAAATCTCTTTTTGATGAATGTGGTTTTATATGCTCTGCGTGTACTTGGAAGGTATGTGTTTGCTTTTTCTAAATCAGTTTCCTCATTTGTGAGTACACATGGTCAGAGGAGGGTCTAAATTCATTTGCAGTGTAAGAACAAATTCAGGTAGGAAAATATTGATGAATCTCAGATTTGTGCATCAAACATTTGTTGAAGCACTGATTTGTAATTGTACACACTGTTTGACAATGAGTCCCATTGAGTCCGAATGGGCCAGGTTCCACACCTCCATTGTCAAGGCGGCTGATTGGAGCTGTGGTTACAAGGTCTTTGGTTCCTGTCATGGCGGCAGTCCCTGAACCCTGTGGTGAACACCACGGGTGAGGGTGGCCGTCAGGCTGAAGAGGGAGTCCTACAGGGCTTGGTTAGCCTGTCAGACTCCGGGGCAGCAGACAGGTACCGACAGGCCAAACACTGCGGCCTCAGCGGTTTCTGAGGCAAAAACTTTGTTTCAAGAGATAGTAGTACTGAGAGTTGAAGAAAAGAATAAAATGAGTAATAAAAATGGGAAAATAAAAGATGATAACTTAACTGGAGATGGAAAGTAAATGAGACAAAAAGATCCACAAAACATATTAAAAGGAAAAATAAATGTTTTAAGGGAAATTAAGATCCACAGAGTTGTCTACCTTTAGATAGGCAAATTGAGAAAGAATGTCAAAAAAAAAAAAAATGAATAAAGCAAGAATGTAAGAGTCTGCGAAAGACGAAATGTGAGTGAGCGTGAGAATGGTGAGGAAGAAGCAATAGTCGCATTATTTGATAAATAAAATGATTATATTCCAGATTATATTGACTGGACTTGAATAACTGTGGTGCTTCAGCACCCACACTTGAGAAAATCCCTGACACACTCCCTCCTCTCTCCAAAACAGCACGTTGTCATGGGAACAACAATGACCGACAGGCTTCTCAGCCTCTAACTGTATGTCACCTTCGCGAATGTCAGTAAAAACACAGAACTGATACAAACATCACAACACATAACATGAATCCAATGTCAAAAACGTATCAGTCAGTTACAATATTGTTATATTATTTCATATTAATACTTTCTGAGAGGTGGTTTAGTTAGACGTTTGCATTGATATTAGCTTTTAAGCGTAGGCACCCCCTTACACTAGTTTTCACTCAGGTATGCAGGAGTTTAATCTGGTTGATTGATAGAACAATTAAAATCCCTGTGTGCTGAAAGGTGATTAATTGTCATACTTGTATTAGTTCAAATATATGACTAACTTCATTGAATTCAGATTAGATTTCATTTATAGCGTCAAGGTGAGACACACCTCCACCCCCACCCCCCATTCCGTAATTCACACTATGATCCACCATGATCTGCAACTTGCTGTCTGACCTCTTGTATTGCAATGGAAGAGAAATTCATGAAATGTAAGAGAGTCTTTACTCTCAGTCTCACTTAGTGATATAGTCACATGGAAAATATAAAGAATATATTTTTCCACAACTGTGACAAATTAGGCCTCTGAAATTTCCAGAGTTCATCACAAATGCGTTGGTGTTGTGTTTGCTGCCTGGCAACAGTGGCTGTGATGATGTCACATGCAGCATTGGCAAGTATCTGAGGAGTACTCCCAGTAGACACCATGGACGGAAACCTAAGAGCCAACAGATCAACATCTGTCATATGCCAAGGATTGTGCTGTTAACAAGCTCCTACCCCAGTTTTGTCAGACTTTTCCAAGTCTTTTGTCCCCCTCTATTGTCCAAAAACCATGTAGAGATGCTGGAATCCAGAACGTTGCCCTGCTACCATGTGTCAAAAAGCACAATGCTCCTGCTGCCTTCTATGAATGCATCCATCCCACCTCACAGGGATGTCGTAGATGGTACAAACTTCAAAAATCAAAACAGATTTAGAATTCTGCAAAATAAAATTAAGCAGAAGAAATACACAATCCCACAGAGGAACTGGAACAGGCTGCATTCAGCAGAGCCAATCTAGCATTTGAGATCAAGCTAAGTTTCATGTACAGGATAAACCACAGACACCAACGTCTGTGCAGTGAGGTTTAAAAAGTTATGTGTCTTTCTCATGTGACATAGACGTTTAAACTCTAAATCGTATCTAGGCCAGCAACAGTTTTAGTTTTATAGCCAAAATAGCAGTGTTGTTCACATTGGATGCCTCAAAGAAATTAAATCTTATTGGTGAGTAATTACACCCTCTGGGCAACAGGACACACTGGAGAGGTTGAAAAAGAGAATATATTTATCAATGTGTCATTTATCAATATGTCAATAAGCTAATTTGCAAATGCCAGTAAACACAAGCAGGAAGTAAATCTTTACAATGTACTCGTTCTAAAGAAACTGAATTATTTCTGATGGGCTCATTAAATTGTCATTTTGCAAATACATATTTATACAATTATCAAGTAGACCTAAACATAATAATGGAGTGTTTGAAAGTACATGTAAGGACATAAATATTCAGAAAATCCCAGTAAACAGCTGAGATGCACATTAAATGCAGTTGTAATAAGAGTAATAGGGGGACCAGTAGAGCCTTAGTGTATATGTACCAATGCCCCTGAGAGCACCCAACACAGCAACAAAGTGCACAAGTGCATTATGGTGTAAAACCATGTTGGTTCCCCCACAGACTTGAGGTGCAAATGTGCAGACAACCAGCCAGTATATTTACCCCTACAATGTAGACTCAATCTGATATAAGCAATATTAAAAGATTCAAACCTGCTGAAATATTGGTATTCCCAGGAGCGAAAATGAATTCAAATGAATTTTTCAATTGTATTTTTAAACAACAATTTTGTTTTGCATGTGACACGAAGATCTGAGGACACCTATAATAAATCTTTTCTCTATAAAATCTTTCACATTCAGAGTATTTGCTGCTTTCGTTGCACTCTAAGACAAGAAATCAACATGATTAATGTTGTGGAAACAGTTTTACAACCTTTTACAAGTTGTGTTATTTTATTTTGGCATGTGCAGCCTTTATTAAAGCATTCCCTAATACAAAGCTGAATTCTACTCATATCTTTTGTTCCCTTTTTATGTCCTTGTTTTTATCCATTAATAAATTAATCAAGGAGCCCATATATCATTTATTCAATGTATGTATGACTTCATGCAATCTCTTGTTAGAGCAACAGAAATAATAATCAGGATTTTCGAGCAAAACGAGGAAAGCCCCTCTGAGAAGCAGCAGTGGTTCCTCATCAGGGCTCTCTCTATACAGCATTTTCTCTAATGGAGCTCTGGCTGGGTGCCTGGATCGATCAAAATGCCATAATGCTGAAGAAGTTCTGGTTTCAACAAATCAGAAGCCATCCCTCAGTTTATGCGCAGACTGGGGCCAACTCTCCATCACACTGGGAAGCAGGAGACATACTTAATCACGGTGGTATCGGTGGTCAGGGAGGGGCAGGTGGAGGTGCGACGGACAGGGCACACATGTGAACGTCGAACAGATAAAAGTGTGACTCACCGAGATAAATCTGAGCATCCTGAATACATTGCCTGCTGACTGACAGGACAAGGCTCTGTGTTGATGACTTTATGATGGATTACTGATTCAATATCCATCACATCTCATGATGGATCTCATCAGGATTGAGCAGGATGTTGACTGAATTAAAACCATCAGCTCAGGAGTTCGAGGGAAACATCATCATGCAGGCAGAAGACATACTGATACAGTTTATGTATATTAAGATCTTTTGAATGACTTTTCAGGGTTTTAGAAAACAAGTTTCTTTAAAGTAGAATCCGTCTTAAAGGATGTTGCAATGCATCCAGCAGATGTGATTAAAGTTAAACCCACCCAAACTCTAACATTTACATCAGTTATATTTTCAGAAAGCTTTGCTCCCTGTAGCCTCACGTTCCTCTTTGGTTTCTCTCATCAGGTACATCATCGGGACCAACTGCCTTCCCACTCTTCATCCTCTTCAATGCCCTCCTCACTTCAATCTTACTAATCTTTGCAACCTCCTGGTCTGCAACGGTCACCTCTTCTATTCTTCGTTCCCTCTCATTTTCCTCATTCATCAACTCTTCAGATTACTCTTTCCATCTTCACATCACACTTCTGGCTCTTTTGCTTGTTCTTCCATCTCTATCCCTCTGACCTGCCAACCTGTATAAATCATTCTCTCCCTCCCTGGTGTCCAACCTAGCATAAAAATCATCGCACGCCCTTTGTTTGCCCTTTGCCACCTCTACTTTTTCCTTACGCTGCATCTCCCTGTACTCCTGTCTACTTTCTTCAGCCCTCCGTGTCCCACTTCTTCTTAGCTAACTTCTTTCTCTGAACAAACTCCTCCTGCGCTTCCTCATTCCACCACCAAGTCTCCTTGTCTCCTTTCCTACCAGATGACACACAAAGTAGTCTCTGTCCCCCTGATCACATTAGCTGTCCAGTCATTTTGAACAACCTCCTGACCAACCGTAGCCTGTGTCAGCTCCTCTCTAAAAGACACACAGCACTCTTCTTTTTTCACCACTCCATCCTCCTTTCTGTCTTTGTCCTCTTCATCTTCCTCACCACCAGAGTCATCCTACACACCACTATCTTGTGCTGTGTGGTTATACTCTCACCTCCAGTGACTTTCCAGCCACTGATCTCCTTCAGGTTGTGTCATCTACAGTAGATGTAATCCACCTGTCTGCTCCTATCGCCACCTTAAAAGTCTCCCTATTATTGCCTCTTCTTGAAGAAAGTATTCACTACAGCCCTCATAATGATGGTCTTAATAATCATAAAGTGTTAATTTGAACCACACACTGAGTGCTTGGTTATATGAAACTGATGCATGTCATAATTAGACCATCCGAATAATATATTTCCTCCAATTAAACAGAAAAGACTGTGATAATTATCTTTAAACATGGTTACCATTCAGTGCAAATGTGCTTTGCTGTATCCCTTTACCCATTTCTCCTGATAGACACATGCTTTATGGCTGCGTAAGCAGCAAATATGTCCTTGTATATAGAGTGTCTTTGTTGATCCTCATGGGAATTGGGCAAAAAGCTTTTGTTGTCTCATGGGGAGATGGCCAGGAATCAGGAAACGAGCCCTGAGTTGAGAGCACTTACAGTGAGAGAGTGCATTTGGCAGGGCTGCAGCTACCGCTTCTGTCACTCATGGATTATTTCACATTTCAGTTAGGTGGCCTTCCAAGCTGCTTATTATTTGCAGAGTCAGGATAAAAGAAGAGTCACAGGTAAAAGATGAGAGATGTCTTTGAAGGACATGGTCACAGCTACCCTGACATTTTTCCTACACTCCTTTCATCGTTCTGTTAATAATATACTACATCCACAAGCCCAGAGTCTCTACATAGTGGTTATATTTTCATATTTACATGTGTTCATAGTGCAATAAAAGCACTGGATTTTGCCTTTTTTTTTAACTGAGGATTCCCCATAGGCTACGTCACATTTATGAGATTTCATCTTGTTCGGTAAAACTCTCATTTTCTTTTCCATGCTTTTGCTATTATTATATTCTTCTGTCTCTTCATCACGTCTGACATAAGGAAAGTGAAGCTCTGTGAGCTAACTTTATCTTATAGCCACCGTTATTAATTTGTAACTTTGTGCCATAAAGCTGAATGTATGTGGGATGGAAGTTACTTTGGCTGCTTCTTTTCATAACTGGGACAAGAGACCATGACAGTGAGACAAAACTTCCTAAAAATAATATTATATTCCTGATATTTAACATAAAAAAAACTTAAGTGAACATTTTGACATATTGGAACAAGTGTTTCTTCTTCTTGACAGTTTTATGGAGAAAAAAAAATCATTCTCGAAAATTGATATGACAAAATACAGCAATCTGATTTTTTTGGTGGATTTATCTGCATAAAAAGAAGTAAATAATTGGAAAAACACACAAATTAGTGTCACTTGACCTGAGTACAGGGTTTACTGATGTTCAGAGAGAAGATGGAGCTATCCAAATGGGAGTCGGTTGGAGACAAACCCATCAGTTTTCAGTGGTGTTCATGTGGGACTGGTGAGCAACAAAGCAGCCAGTTCCCAGCAGGTTAGCAGCAGAGGGGTCCCTTGTCTGTGTGTGAGTACTGTGGAGCAGAAATGGCGTGTTTGTATAAGGGGGAGCTGTCTTGGCAGGTCACATGGCTTGTTTGAACAATGCTGACTCTTCATGTCTCACTCTTCAAAGGATAGAGGTGACAGCTTTGTATTGATCTGCAGAATCTGTCCCTCAAAGGGATCAGCTGGATCCAAACCAGCAAAGTGTCTCCCAAATCACATCAGAGCTGCTGGATCCCCTCGATGCTGAGGTCTGTTCTTTCATTTGTCCCTGATTTTCATGCTCGGCTTAATAAAAAAAGGTGATGATGAAACAGTCTGTTGGCCCATTAAAAGACTGAGAAAATGCACTACAATCCCATTTACGTGTTTGTTCATTATTTATTATTAATTCAGAAGTTTAAGAAGTTGTAATGAGCCAGTTGTTTCCTGTTTAGATGCAGGCTTTTCGTCTAACTGTTGGAAAGAAGGAGAAAACACATATTTGCTCGATATTGAGATATAATTTAACCTGCTCAAGGAGGTTTAACAAAGTGGCTAACCTGAGCAGGGTAAAATACATATATATATATATATATATCATCCTTTTGAATCTGTCAACATCTAGAAGATCCTCCCTCAAAAGGAGAGGCGGCACCTCATTGCACTTGGGAAGAAGCTCTATATATCTGTCAAATTGAGATATAAATCTTACACAACATGCAAGTGTGTATCACAGGCAGCTCATATTTTTTAGGCATCGCAGGCCCGCTGAACTGGAGATTAATGGTCTTCAGTCGAGGGCTATTTGCATAACAGGGAGAGAGTAATGCTGCTGACTCTTGATAAAATACAGACAGATGGGTTTAATTTCATTAAGTGAGTTAAAGTGTAAGAATTGAGTAGTAACTGATGTGCAGCACAGCAACAGACTCTCTTATCTCTTTTCTCTGCACTGAACCTAACTGTAAAAAGCTGAAGGGCTGTGAGTAAAGATGACACACGTGTTAACAGCCCAAGAGAGAGGCAGCGTGAGTCAAGAGGTCAGCCAGACAGATTACATCGCTCAAGGCCACTGGCTGCTCATTGAAACCTGACTGAGTGCTTTGTCTCTTATATGGCCACTATACTCATTACATGAAATCATTTTGTTTCAGAGTCAAGGACAGCAGGATGTAAGTGGTGCCGGGGAGATTATGGAAATTACAAACTACATCAGAGTAGCTGCATCAGGTTTTTTTTGTGTTTTTTTTTTTTTGTAATTTATCAAATAAGCTCAGTGAAGGTCGTTGAGATCAAACGCTGTCTCATGTGGAGGATTTGCGTGTGCTCCTTTTGCATCTAAAATATAAGAAATCAATGTGCTCCTTTTTGTTTTTAATCTAAACTGGAACTGATGGTCATTGACACTAACTTATAGGTTTCCTGGTGAAAGAATTTTGATTTTTGAAGTTCAGAAACTTTCAACTTTTTATGCACGTATTCATTCATTACCACCATTTATTACTGAAAAACCAAAAAGGGTGGCTAAACACCAACTAAATGAAGAAAATGGCTTCTAACTGATCTATTTCTTTTTTTTTTCCTCCTTTGAAAAAGTGCCTGTCCCTGTTTTTCAACGCTGGTGTCTTCAAGAATATATTAAGAATTGATATTTTTGCAGTTGCATTCCTGCTAATTTGCTAAATTAAGATCTGTAACTCCTGGCTGTAGTTATGTATTGAATCTACATTTTTACCATTTTTACATCTACATTATTACTATATTCTTTTCTTAACACACATTGTTGTGAACCAGGAGGTATAAGGTTTCTGCGTCTGTGTGTGTGTGTCTGTGTATGATAAAATCATGCAACAAAAGACTATTTTTCTCTTTCTCTTTATCTCGGACAGTTCAATATATCAGTTCACAATTGTTCTTCGCCGTGCGTATCTAGTCTTGCCCTTCATTAATTAGGTCATTAGATTAAGTTTAAATAATAACTGCTTTAAAGTTCAAAAACAGCCTACCAAAGGCAAACCAACTTAATGCCACAAGATGTAAAATAAAATTAACTAAATGTATCCAGCTCTCACTTTTCAAGCTCTCTTTTATACATGTTCATGATTGATTGTTTATAGATGTTTTTTAATTCACTTAAATTACTCCTTTTGGTCCCACGAGCACAGATGCAGAGGTGCTTTTTCTAGTTGTGTGAACCTTTGGTTGTTTTAAATTCAATCATCCTCTTAAACTGTAACCCCCCATCTCTACCAGAGAACATGTTTAGTATGTTTTCTGGCATCATCTTGTTAATTATTTTAATCATAATTTGACCAGTTTTATATTTCACCATATCCATGAATTTCAGAGTGTGAGATTTTAAAAACAGACTGTTTGTGTGATCCAGAAAACCAACTGGACTATCCTCACTGCTCATTTCTGCAATCTGCACATCATTTGTAGGCTGTTTGTGTTTCCCCAGATTTCAACACAGTACGACATAAGTTTCGATAAGTGCGCAGTATAAGATGTGCAGTGCTTACTGCTAGTGCTTGTTTGTGTGTTACTTGTGTGTGTAGGTGGGAGGGGCAACATGAGTGTGTAACCACATGTGTGTATACGGGGCTAGTTAACAGATATATGTAGAGCAACAATGAACGGATTCCAGATTTCTATAGAGTTTGATGTTGGATTTTGACATGAATTTAGTTCTTGAGAAGATATGACCAGTGGTTGGTCCTCAATGAGGCCTTGGTTTTCCAGTTTAGAAAGACGGTTTTCTTGGCAACGGTGAAGGCGACTAGGACTGACTTGGAATATTTAGGTGGTGGGTGTGTTGTTGAAAGGTCGCCCAGTAGACAGAGGGATGGAGATAATGGGATGCCACAGCTCGGTATGTGAGAGGTTTTGTATTGGTGGACAGGATCAGGTGGAGTGTAAGTAATCATCAGGTTTGTCAAGTGTTCATTCTATAGCTACAGTTTGTGTTGGCTAATATGTGCTCTGTGAATTACTTTGTGCTGTATTAATTGTAAGTTAGTGTTGTTAGTCACACTGAAGATGTTATTACAGATCTGTGTCCGGAGTTCAGGCTTGGGAGTGGGTGTTGTATCCTTATTCCAAGTTTCAATTGGGAGAGAGATGGAAGTGTCAACAGATGATAATATTTTGCACAACTTTGAAAGAATTCTTCTGGGGCGGGATATTTTATTAATTTTCTCCATGAGGGTAGGTATGGCTAATTCATTGTTGGATATGCTGGTTTTGGATTTAAGGAAGGATTTTAACAACAAGTAATGGAGATATTGGCCTTTGCCCGATGCCGTAATTCTGGACTAATTGTTGGAATGTAGAGAGATTGTTGTTTGGGAAGAAGATGTGTGATGCCCTTATGTTTCCAAGTGCTAAAAAAAAAGGGTTGTTGTTTTTTTATGTCCAAGAGAAAGTCAGGGCTGTGCCATATTGGTGTGAATGTACATGGGTGATATGTGGACTAGAACATGTTTTACTCAATATTCCAATGCTTCTTGCTATCTGTGCACACAAATACCTTATGTGAGGATTCCAGCATAGTCTGTCATCTATTATAACAGCCAAGAACTTGTTCTCATATTCTTTCTATCTCTACATTATTCATTTCCAAACAAATGTTTGCATTGATTTTTCAATTTCCAAATAATGAACTTTGTTATATTTAGCTTTGCTGGTAGCTTATTCTCATCAAACCAGCATTTTAATTTATTTAATTCTGCCTTGGCTACATTGAAAAGTTTCTGCAGATCATTCCCAGAGCACAAAATATTTGCGTCATCAACAAAGACAGCAAATTTCAGCATGTTAGATACTTCACACATATCATTTACATAAAGAATAAATAATTTGGGCCTCCATGTTGAACCTTTTGGGACACTGCATTGAACATTTGCATAGTTTGATTTTTATTGCCATAATCTGTACAAACCTCTGATTATTACTGATGTAACTTTTCAGCCAGTCCAGAGCAACCCTCCTGATACCAAGTCTGTACATATTTTTTAAATAAAATGTCATGATTAATTGTATCAAAGGAATATCAAGTCAATAAATATTATTTTTTTCTGTCCATGAGATTATGTCTTCTACCAAGTCCATTAGTGCCCTGGATCTGGATCTGGCTGTCCGAAAGCCATACTGACAGTCCATTAGTAATTTGTGTTTATCAATTAATGTATTTAGTCTTTTGCTGTAAAGTATCCTTGAGAACTGAGGCAACAAGGTTACCAGTCTGGAGTTGGGAAACAAATGTTTTTCTCCACTTTTAAACAGTGTGTAACTTTTACGATTTTATTTTTTTTCAGGGAAAGTCCCCATTTGGAATGATAGATTGCATACATGTGTTAGCAGATTCACAATCCCCCTCAATTATTTTCTTTACCATATCAACAATATCCTGTCCTACAACAAGGACATTGAATCTGTGATCCTCTGCAGTCCTCTACCGTAAAACTACTCACATCATTGCTTATTTGGACCCACATCAGCAAAGAAATTATTTAATCCATTTACTATTTCCCTCATAAGGGTGATATTTGATTAAATGCTGTTTTCAGTGGAGCTATCGTACACACACATAAAGGTGTGTTGTTGTGCTTCTGTGTTTTATTTTTTCACTGTTGGCCGTAATGCAAACTGAAACCAAACCTGGACTGATTTTTTATGTTAAAGAGTCAAGACAAACCTTCCTGGAAAATGTTGAGAATCATGTGTTTACGTCCACCCTTAAGTACTTCACCTCAACTGGCCCAAAGCTGCAATCAAGTACACAAACGTAAAGTAAGCAAAAGGGGGGATAAGTGTGTATGTGCTTTTTCGGGGTGTTTAGCAAGAAATGGTTTATGTTTCAGATGTTTTCATCAGGGCTGCCAACTTTCCAAGTTTCGTGAAAAGGTCAGAGCGGGATAATGGATCTTGTGGGTGGAGTTATCACACCTGGAGCCACACCCACTCACATGCCGCTCTGGACAAATATAAATTATATTGCAGAAGGATCCCATGCTGTAATCAAAGCTAAAGGTGGTCCAACAGGGTTATCTATTGTCAGTGATTTCACACGGACAAAACCCCAACAGAACAGTTGTACACTATTCATGTGTGATGCATTGTGGGATAGGCCGATCACTGACCGCACAAGTTAAAATGAGAGCAGTGACCGAAACTAACAGCATACATTCATTCAAATATTAGTGCTTTAAAATGTGCTAGTTCATGTACATACTTGTGGGTGTTTGTTGGCTGTGTGCTCCAAGAATTTGTTGAGGCCTTAATGACAGCAGAGGGACGTCCTCATCTGGAGCTCTGTGGCTAAATGTCTGCTGCCATCTTGAGCATCATTATTGTCGACAGGATTCTATTCAGTACCAAGCTGTTGCTTAAGTGTGTGTTTGGATGATGTCATATAGCATTTGTCCAGTTCTCTTGGTATCATCTAAGACTAAACCAAACTGCAGTGATTTGGTCTCCACCAAAATCCTGCGTCACAAATTTTACATTTATTTGCTTATTATTGGAGTTCAGTACTACGGTTCAGTTGTGTGATGAATAGTTCTACGTGTTGCCTAATAGAAAATTAGTTTTTTCATCGAGATTTCATCTCATATGTTGTTAAATATTGGAGTTTAAGTTATATATATGCTGTAAAAATTACTGAGAAGATTAAAATAAAACAAATGAATGAATGAAAATGAATATAGTCAGACCTAAACATCTGCTGTCCGAGTGATTGAAACCACATGTCATATCAATATTGATGGATTTATTTCATGTTTTTTCTTTAAGTCGTGGAAGTGAATGTGCTACAGAATTCATACAATACTAGTATGCTTAGGTTATGACATTTGTGGGATTTAAACACTGAAATCCTGTAAATGCCATAAGACTATAGCAATTATGGGATTTTTAGTGTTTAAATTTCACAAATACCACATTAGTGGCATGTCTACAATCAGTATGAGCTTTCTGACTACTTATAGTGGAATGCATTTATGAAGCACTTTTCTAGTCTTACTGGCCACTCAAAGAGCTTTTACATTACAAGCCATATTCATCCATTCATTCAGCACTTCTTAGTCTTTTATACATTGTTTGGTGGGTTTTTCTTCTTCTTCTTCTAATATACAGGAGCTTGCACACAGATCTCTGCATGAGCCACTATCCTGGCAGCTGTGTTGCATCAGCAGCAGAACATCATGCTGTTATTGGGCCACCATCACGCCCAGAAAATTCAAATGAAAAAAAAAAAAAAAGTTTGACAGCCGAGTCTGAACATAAATAATCTTAACATGCATTTCTGCTTGGCATCAGATTTAACCTGAGTCTGACAAGAGAAGAACGATAGCGCCTTTCATTCATCTTCCAGACATTTAACGCCATTGATTCAGTGTGTTGGCCTTGTCTCCATCATTCAACACCGGTCTGCCTTGTAATGTCTTCATCTGCTCTTCCATCCTCGACAGTGTAACTGAATTTTCTAATGTGGCATTATTATCTGGACCTGTACTCAGGGAAGACATTTGATCCTCACTGTAAAGCTGCGATGCCGTGTAACGTGAAACTAAAGACTGTTGAATAATAAATAAATTAAAAAAAAAAAAAAACTTGCAGGCTGGGCTCTGAAACAGATATAGGAATCTTTCTAAAACATTCAGTAGAGGCAAAAGGAAGAGTTCATAGCCTCTGCTCACATTGAACTGGATCAGTATCTATTGTATATTTGTATGACAACATCATCACCTTTATTTATAAAGCACTTTAAAAAAACCACAGCTGACATAAAGTGCCATACATTGGAGCTAAATATAAGATGTAAAATAAAAACAAAATAAAAGACAAAGTAAAATGGTTAATTAAAATAAATAAAAAAAACTTGGTAAATATTAGAAATAGAGGGTTCCACAAACTATTCGTGGACGTCTGTGCTTATTTGTAAAACTTTAGCCCCTGAAAACTATTAAAAATATATTACGAGACTTTTAGTTTAAAGCTGAGATTTTCCACTCCTCATATTGCTGTAACTTTCCTGAAGTTTTGCAGCTTTTGATAAGCAGTGAAGACACAAAAAGCATTGACTGGTCTTAATCAAATACATTCCAGAAATTGAATGTGACCAGAGTACAAGCAGAACGCATCTTTTCATTTTCTGTGAGGGGTAATGAGTAATTACAGGAGTCAAAGGAAACTGATTCGAAAACTAAAAGCAGACAGAAATAGGGCCACTTATATCCTTTTATAATATCAGAGCAATACATTCTGCATGTCGTCCCCTGAGAGCAGAACTTCCTCTCCGGATGGAGCTCTTTAATGGTTGAATCATGTCACCGCTGATCAATGCAACATTTCACCACACCCTGGTGTCAGAGCACAAGCTGGCTCTCCAACCCTCAATCTGAAAGTGATATTGCTGCGGAGCCTGTCTGGCACACCATTACAAGACCAGTGAGACCGGTGCATCTGCAGTGACTAAAGATTTTTATTATTATTATTGATGCAGAATGCCAACCTGGCCCACAACCTTCAGCCTCCTGATCTTAAATGCATCTGTACTGAACCAGAAGTGAACTGATAATACCCTGCACCATGAACATTTGACTCCATCTGCTGGTTCAACAATGATTAGCAGGCATTTTGTGGCAAAAAAAAAGAGAGAGAGCATAATTCCTCTGTATAATAGACTTTTTAATACATTTTTTTTAAAACTCAACAGTCATTTTGCAACCAACATGATTATTTTTTCTTATATTATCAAAATCATTGCAAATGCTGTATCATAAATATATGGCAATCTCATATATACTTTTTTTTTGTACATGCTCATTTCAAAGGTCCCTTGTAAAAATTGTAAAAATAAAGTGTACAACCAACGTAAAAGTCTGTTGGTGGGCATCAGAATTCAGCACAGTGAAGTTTTAAGATACAAGCACTGCTACCTTTACTTTACTTAGGGCTCCCACTCTAAAGAAAAGATTCATTTGATCTTTTTTTTTTTTTTTTTTTTTTTTTTTTTTTTTGGAGAAATCTTTTGCAAAGCCTCCCCCCACCATCCATTTCACCCAATGCCAAAGTGCAATAATTTGACAAATTTTCATTTAAATAGAGTAAAAAAAAAAAAAGAAGAGGCAACATTGGCGAAAGCAGAAAGCTTCAGCGTAAGTGCATTATCAAAAAAATAAACTTTTTTTTTTATTATTTTAATTGTAAAAGTGTGAAAATATGGAGTGTGACTGCTGATAGTGTAAAGCTAGATAACGGTCAAACAAGAGCAGTTTTGGTCAGGAAAGCAGTGTGAAAATTAAACAGGAAGACTTGAAAATCGTAGAAATTGTGCTTATTTTTGCCCTCAGAGGACAGTACATTGTTTGTTTTTCCAACCATCTCTTCCCTGCTTTGTTCATCAGCTCTACAGTCTGTAGACTGTCCATCTCCTCCTCCCCCATGTTCTGTCGCTGCTTAGTGCCAGTCTTCATCTTCGTCATCATCGCCTTCTGATGTGTCTTCCTGGCCGCTGACCTCCGCCTGCTGCATCACTCCGTTTCCACTTCCTCCCTGACGAGCCGCGGCCGCGGCTGCAGCGGCGGCCAACGCCGCCCTCCTGGCTCGGGCCTGAGCCGCTGCTCTCTCCTCCTCCTCTTTCTGGCGCTGCGCCGCGGCCTTCTTCTCCTGCTCGGCGTGGCTCTTCATGTGGGCACTCCGACTCTTGACTTTATTAAACACCCTGAACGGAAAGATAATGATGCAACATCACACACGACAGCAGTGGTTTGGAACGAAGCAGCGCCACATGTAAACGGTAAAATACAACGTTTAAAGCGCGCTAAGCTGTTCTGCAACATGTTTATTTACATTAGAGGGAATTAAGCAAAAATATATCACATTCAGTGAAAAGCTAAATCAATGCATATGCTATGTGCCATCAAAACAATACTTTATATATGCCATCCCACTAAAAGACATGAGAACATGGATTCATCCTTCGCATTCAAGACTTAATGGGTCTCGAGTCTCATTTTTAAAAGATTTATTATGGTTATTATGTTACTACAGAGAGTCTGCTGCTCGTCTCTGCAGTTCAACTTTCTAAGTGGCAGCATGTGGACTACTAAAAATCTTCTGACCGACTGGTTGTGACTGGATTTTCACCTGCAAGACACGCCCACAGCCTAATATAAAGAAACCGCGTACGAGTCCAGGCTCAGGGTCAGACAGTGGTCTATTCCTTTTCTATATTCATCCCTTTATATCTTTATATAAAATATTTTGAACGGGATGGAACAAGTTACGTGAAGATATAGCAGTGAAAAAAATGCTTTTAAAACAACGCGCAGTCTCATCTGCCTCTACACGTTTGAATCCAAGCTGATACGCGGCCGCGTTAATGACTACGTGGAATTACTTCTAAAAGGGAGAATATGCCAGGAGGCCAAAAACTGCATAAACTAAAAAAAAAATAATCTTTTATTTATTTTTTTTAAATAAAAGCCCATACAAGCTTACTTGCAAGCTACTTTCCTTTCATAAATCACTGCCTTCACATGCTCATAACCAGCTATAAAGCCTCCGTATACTAAAACGAGTCCGCGTCTAAAAGCAGCCACCGATATTTCCAGACCCATGACAGAACTGCTGAAATCGGACAGCACTTCTCATTGGTTATCATAAATAGAATTCACATATGAGATCATGGATGTATGAACAGGTCATGCAGAGAAATGTATGTGCTTTTCCTTTATCTGCTGTCAGTTTACCAGCTCTCTAATCTGCAATTCCAAGTGTGCTTTTACCCCAAAACCTGCGTATATACAGGTCAGATTTTCTGTAGAGGACACGTGCACCAATAGTTTTGTTATAATTCCTTACTTGGACATGAGAAGTTGTGTACACATCATGCAGAGTTCGTTCTGATCATACAAAGAGGTTAGATGTCAGCGGTACAAAAAGCCCAAAATGATGTGTCACTTTCATGGTGGCTCTGCTTGCTGGTGGAGGTTGTTCTACTCTAATGTGAAACCCAAAGGTTTTGTGAAGTGGCCACAATGAATGAAGACGTTTAGGATCTGAAACTGGTCACCAAGTTGGGAAAAAACTGTGTCTGAAAGACACCACTTCAAAAATATTTGAATTTATTCATTTTCCATAAACAACTTCAGTCGTACTCATGCTGGAGCCTTTCCCAGTTGTTTCACTGGGTGAAAGGCAGGGTACAGGGCAAATGACTTTGTTTACCTTCTGTGTGTGTCAGTAAACACAGCAGCTCCTACAAAAAGTAGGGTTTTCATGCAAATAATGACTGATTTTGGTGCAAGTTTCACATCATTCTTTGTCAATTAAAGTTCTAATGAACTGATGTTACATTGTTATCGCATTATTTATATTATTACCACATCTTTTATGTCTTTCTCCCAGTGTCTGTTTTTGAAAAAGGAAATGAGAAGTGCAGGCGCCGTGAAAGATGTGACACACAAAATCAGTACTTCAGAAAATTAAGAATTAAATGAGGAAATGTAACTCAGACGCAGGTCAAAAATGAGCTTACCTGCCACATTTCTTGCACGGGAACACTGCACTGGGATCCTGCGGGGGCTTCGTAGGCGCTCTGCTCTTTTTTGCTGCAGGTTCGGCCCGAGGCCTTTGAGGCGCTGACGAGTAATGAAGCTCCTTATTCACGGTCTCCGGCTCTTTGAACACTGGCACGGTCCCTGCCTGAAGCAACAATAAAATGTAGGAGTTTGCTGTTAGAAGCACTTTGCAGCCAGCAGCCTAACTGGTGCAAATTCACAGGGTTCAACGTTTTTCACCTGGTGGTTGCCCAGTTGGGGAACCACCAGGTGAAATCTGCCTGCCCAGAACAATCTGATGGTTGCCCACAATTTTACACTAAAATCTATGGAATAATGAATTTTTAAAAATATTTATGATGTTTTTATTTTGTAACATTACATGTAATTGTAATGGACGTTGCAGGAAAGAGGACTAACATCACGGGAGAGACAAAATCACACTAAATACGTTTAGAACTACAAATCAGCTTTCTTCTGTTGCTTCTTGGTTTGCTGTTTGTTTTTTTTAATTTTGTCATTAAAATAGTTCATCACTTCTCAAAAGTACTTGATGACTTATACGCTTCCAAACCCACATTACATGAATCAATTTTGTCCTTTATTTTTAAATGTTAGAATATCAAATTTAACTAAAACACTGTTATTTGGGCTAGAATGTCTAGCGCTACGTCCAATCCTCCTTTATCATGGCTCGGGACTAAAGTGAACCAAAACAGACACTTTAGCAGAGTTACTGGTCTCTGTGCTAACTGAGCTGGGAATGCTGGGAGGCTGCTGCAAGACTGACCGCCTCCCAGTGCTTTGGGATGGGAAGGGGCTCTCAGCAGCACCTGCTACTCATGCGTCGGCAACAGCAACCAGGCCATCATTGTAGTCTATGGAGATGGAGGCAGAGCGTGCATTCTCATGTACGCATGCACCGCGTACGTGAGAATGCACTGTAACTGCAGAACATCAGTCTCCACAACATTAGAAAAATCTTCAGTAACACCAGAAAAAGTCACTAGATTTGTCACTAGTCACTTTTGACAAAGAAAAAAAAAAAGTCACCAGGGAGTCAGGAAAGATTTAGCAAGAAAGTCACCAAGGTGGCGACACTGCTCCAATGACAGGAAAATTCAGCTTTGCGGCGTCTACAAATAACTTTTCTTCTATCATCTCCACCGTGTCCATGTCCCCCCACCAGCTCTTTCCCATGAACCAAGGCGCCTGTGTTCAGATCCCTAGTGGAACTGACTTTCACAGTAAATTTTTTTTTTTTGTTTTTTTTTTGTTTTGTTTTTTTAAAAGCGTTAATGCATGTTAAAATAATTGTCAGCATTATATATA
>JBAMYA010078736.1:0-23745 GCA_037176975.1 Arrhamphus sclerolepis | reverse complement strand
TTATTTTACTCTCATATGTATATACATATGTATGTATGTATGTATGTATGTGTATATATATGTGTGTGTGTGTGTGTGTGTGTATATATATATATAGAGTGTGTATGTGTATATATATGTATATATATATATGTATATATATATATATATGTATATGTATATATATATGTATGGTTTAGTGGTAATACTCCCTTTTAAACCTTTGTCTCTTTGTACCACTATGAGGTTGAGAAAAGTCAGATATTTGTGGGTTCTAGAAATGTAACATCTTGCCCTTTAAACTTAAATTTAAAATTAAACTTAAATTTAAAATTGAAAGCAAGATGTTATCACTCCTCTCAATGCTTATTAAAGTTGTGTGATAAGTTACAAAATCCTTCAGTGCTGTCTTGTGCTCCTTGTTTTTATTGGACAGTTTGTCTGGTCTGATATAAGTTTTCACTTGTTTCAACAAAAGCAGACTTTTAGCGCAGAATAATGTTTCTAATTAAGCTGCAAAGGTGGAGATGTTTCTGTGACAGCAGCTGAAACCTTTTCTACATTCAGACAAATCTGGATCCAACTTCCATCACAGGCACTAATGTAGTGTTCATAACAAATCATGGAGTGATGTATGAGAGTCAGCTTTAATCAGTCATAATGATGACAAAGCTCAAGTGAGGCGATGCTCTCTTGAGGTTGATTTTGGACTCGGCTTTGACGTTCCATCCAGCTCCTCCATCTTTCCATCGTCTCCCACCTCCCCAGGATAGCTCTGATTTGTTAGCCAGGAATGTGGAAACAGCACATTTCTGCAAAATGAAACCTTCATGGGAAAAACCTAGCTTCCTCTGTGGAGGAAAAACTGTTAATGGATTAAGTGGCTGCTGTTTCCCACCCGAGGATCTTACCTAAGTTTATTCACCCTAGATGTTCCCCCCTCCTAGCCGTGCCCTAAGGCTAATAGGCATGGCTAGCGTAGCTCAGCTTTAGACCCCGGTCCTCCGCCATGAACTTGGCTTTCTCGCCCCTCTTCACCCCATTCATGTCAGCAGGCCCTGGCATTCTTGTTGGGCTTTTTAAGCGTGTTCACTTTGGACAGCGATGAAAGGAGTAAGGGGAACACAGGATCTTATATCACTTAATGAGGGGAGACAGGCAACGCTTTTGTCCAGCTTGTTCTGGAGCTGCATCCAGCCAAAGGCCTCTAACGGGCTCTGACACCTCGCTCCGCTGCAGACTTGAGAGTGTGTGTGTATGCATGCGCACACACGCGCGTGAGTGTTGGTGCATAGCCAGCATTCCTCCAGCCTGCTTGGCATCAGCGTCTGTACAATTTTTATTCTACATCTCAAAATTTATTCACAGTTCCTCACCGCCTTTGGCATGTTTATTTGGTCTAGTTTGTGTCTTTGGGTAGAGGAAAGCATATTTGTCTGTGTGGTGAGGATGAAGCAGCAGGCAGAAAGAAGCCACATCACGTGTAAGGTGGCAGCGTCGTAGGACATGGGTCACTCCCTGTGGGTGTTTGGCCTTGGCCTGAAGTTCGGTGTGCTGACTGAGTGAAGGGAAAACACGTGGAAGCAAATAAATAAAAGCGTTTGCTGAGTTTCATGCGCTGGTGTTTGGTCAGTATCTTCTGCTGAACCAATGAACTAAACACACGAATATCTTGATGATGAGGGTAAACATCCAAATCTTGCCCAGAGTTATTTTGGTTTCATTCATAAATCAACCTTTTCTTTAGATGATGCTTTTGCAATATAAGCTCAAATGCAGGAAGGAAGATTTCATTAATTTTATACTTATTTGTACATCTATTCTGTAAAAATATTACTTCAAGAAAAGTTCTTCGCAACATTTATGGGTTTTATCACTTTGTCAAATTTAATAGACTATTAATTTTGTTTTATCGTTTTATTTATTTATTTATTTATTTATTTATTTATTTATTTATTTATCTTTAGCCCATAAACATCAGTCAAAAGCTAAATTAGTTTATCATTGAGTATTAGGCTCACCTTGATGGAAAAACATGTCTTAAATTATGAGAAGTAAGGCGTAATATAGCAGGAATAAAGCTGTAATATTAGAGGAATAGGGTCACCAGTTTACAGAAAGGAAAGCAGAATATTAAAAAATAAAGCCATATTAATCAAACATCAACTGGCACAGTTCTTCTGACACCCTGAATATTCTTTTCATGCTCCTGCTACTGATTCAACATCATGTTAAAAACAAGAATTTCCTGATTGAACTTTAACAAAGTACTCTGCGTCCTTTATTTTTAGCAAGTTACAACTTTGATTTCATGAAATTTTTTAATGTATAAAACTATGACCTACTCACATGATATTACATTTTTCTTTTGTGCTTTTATACTTTTCCAACCATGGGGAGGCTGTGGTTCAGAAGGAGTGTCGTCTGCCAAGCTGAGAGCTCGTGGTTTGATTCCTGGTGGTCCATATGTCGAAGCGTCCTTGAAAAGACTATGAACCCCATGTTGATGCGTTCATTGGTTTGTGATTGTGTGTGTGATAGAAAAAAGTATTGTTGGACTCGTGTGTGTGTGTGTGTGAATGAGTAAATACCTTGTAGCGTAAATCACTTTGATAATTCAGCAAGACAAGAAAAAGCGCTGTACGACCACAGTCCATTTACAGCACTATTCTCAAAAATGTAGGAGTCATTACCCTGGAGATAGCCCTCTAACTCTGCCCTAACTTATAACGGGTAGAGTGAATAGACAGATTCTGTCATGACAGAATGCATGCCATGTTGAATTGAGAAAGCCTGAGCAGTCATGGGTCTGCTTTGCAGTTGAGGACTAGATCTTCTGATACCACAGTCCATGAACCCCACAGTCCTCCAGCCATAAAATGAACTGCCCTCTGCTGCCTCTTCCTCCACCGTTCAAGATGTATGCACCTCACTTAGTCCGGACATGTGCTGACCCTAATGCTCTCTCACATTCCTCATATTGCTGTCCTTCCTTGCTATTTTCCTCTGACATTTCTTTTTAAGGAGTGCGTCTGTTAGGGCTGTATGGATTTGTCACTTGTACCCTCTCTGCTGTCTCTTTTCTGTCTTTCACACTTGTTCGCACACAAACTGACAGGCCGGGAGGTTAGTGTTCATCCACAGGGCGCCGTTCACTTTCTTCCACTATAACTGTGTGTAAATTACTTTTTTCCTTTTTTTGTGAAGTGTCCTTCATTAGGAGTAGAGTGGAGGTTTTTAGATGTCAGTTTGAGCAGTCTGGTGCTTAACAATGCTTGGGATGAACCTTTAGCATTTCAGCTGTAAACAGACTCTGCAGAGCTGCCGTTGCATGTGTGTATTCACATGTGTGTGAGTGATTGCATGTTAGTCTCCGGAAAGACAAGATTTATATGGCGTTCTCAATTTAGCTTCAGTGCAACCGATTCTTGGCTGTTAGACCTCTCTGTTCCTTTCAGCTGGCTCAAGTCCGGTTCTTTTCACAGTCATACAAAACAAGAGGAATGCTGCTAAGTTCCCATGGTAAATCACATTCACATTTACATTGGAGGCCTTGGCCAGGATGCATGGAGTTGGCTGTGCTCAGACCCACAACAGTACTCCATTAAAAAGCCATAATGGTGCGCTCTGATGGTGCCATATGTAGTGGTGAGAAGAAATAGAACCAACCAGAAAGTAAAGTACAATTAACACACAATTACATATAAAGCACTGAGACATGATTTTTTTTCTCTCTAACTTTCTTTTTTATTTTGTCCTTTTTTTTATGGGAAAGAGTGGATTTTTTTTTTCTTACCAAGGACAATATTCACGTGTGTAATCGCTGAATACAAATAAAAAGAAAAAAAATCATTAAAGCTTCTTTGAAAACCTGGTATAACAGTAATATATGAAGGCTGAAATTTATGTGATATGAGATTAAAATGCTTTAAAAAGGGCACAGGGCACAGTTAAACTGGAAGTTACTAAAACCAGGAGTGAGAAAGTGATTAAAACAGTAGTGATGTCATAGCACGACATAAAGCTGCCATTTATCAGTTTTAAAACTGATTTTTACGTTTTAAATTTTATTTTTTTATTCTGGGGTGACATTAAAAAAAAAAAAAAAAATCTTAAGTTAACAAAAAAAGGAAAATGGGACAAAAAAACAAACAAGAAAACAACCTGCTCCTGCCAGATCTCCGTGTAGAGCAGCTTTCTTTAAGCTGAGCACCACAACTTTTGAGCCTTCACTGCGAAGCTAATTTTACGGGTGGCTGTGGTATAGTGGGTAGAGTCAGATTGCCCCTATCTACTTCCAGTGGTGGTCCCTAGCCTGGATATATGTGGAAGGTCCTGTCCAATATAAAGGCTGTGAGACATTAATATGTGGAACACAGAGATCTGCTGTGGCTACCCCTGCAAAGGGAAAAGCTGAAAGAAGCTGCTATTTTACCAAGAAGCTAATATGTTGTGTGCTGTGCATCAGCTTAGTAAATATATACTGATGTCAGATTTCACTCGTGGTTTTTTGGGACACTCAGCAATCTCATTAGGTGAGTCCAAAAAAGCTTTTAGATGCTATGATTCTACAAAAGAAATGGGTACATCCTTTACTTGTGATACACTCAATGCATAGGATATTAAAATGGGTCAAATAAAATGAAAAAAAAATCTATATTTTTTTTGAAAACTTTGCTTAGTTGCCCTGTTGACAACCTTATTTCCAATACTATGTTGTAAGTTTAGTTGGTAGCACAAACTCGATGAAGGACACGTTCCTGTAAGCATTTTCCTCTTCCCATTTGTTCATTCCAATAAACTTAAGAATTAAATTATAAGCAACACACAGCCTGATTTTTATATTGTAAAGGGTTCCAACTTGCACTTCTTTACACACTGAGATACGGAGGTGGATGAAAAATCACGTTTTTAAGTGAAGACATGAAGGAGCACAAACAGGATACGTGACAGAGTAAATGACAAATCTAAGTAAAAGAGAAGTGCAGCAGCGAACATCAGTCCACCGAAGTGGTCGGTGAGGAGCAAATCTCTTTCCCTGAGGAGCTGAGCTTTTGCCAAACAGCACTCCAGTGCCAGCGCTGCCACATCTGTGCCCACTCAAGCTTTTCCTGCTACATTCTTCACTGCAAAAGTATGTAGCTATGTTTTCAATCAGAGAATCTTGACAAGTTTAGGCTGAAACAGAACATGATTGCAATTTTTTTTTCTTCCATTCTCTTCAAGCGCATATGGCATTTAAATGAGGGTTTACGATTGTTCTTAATGGTGAACTTGTGTTGCTCTCTTGACCTTTCACACCCTGTTAGGTCCCAAAGTTAATTATATTTAAAAAGAAAAGAAAACAACCTTTCCATGGTGTCTGCCAACATCACAAGGTGGAGGATGGAATGTTGTGCTCAGATAAATGTGAGCTCTTGCTTGTGCACCCAGACAACGAACAGACATTGTGTACCTTGCTTTGGAACCTCTTTGCACAGCGTTTGAATGCGTGGCTTGATAGTCCATAAGACCATGAGAAAGCCTCCGACATGAAAGCCGTCGTCTGCACACCAAGGAAATTCTGCTGACACCGAATCACAAAAAGAGAGAAGAAAAAAATCGTCTGGATCCCTCAGCGATCTCCGCGGCTTATCGTGAAGGAGCGTAACCTTTGTGACATTGATAGGATTGTAGACAAAAGAGGGTGCTTTACTGGTGTGCACCCCAACACACACAACCTCACCAACTTTCTTTCATTAGCTTTCTCTTGGATGTGTGTTGCAGCTCTGAAGCTACAGAGGTGATGGATGTCAGGTGCCCTCTGTCTGTGTTCTGCTCGACTCGCCTTAATGGACCTTTTAGAGGCTCTGAGATGAAACCGATGGGAAAACTAGCCCCAAAAATAAAACGACCCTCTTTTCTTTTCTGTTCCTCTCTTAGGTTTGCAACTGCTCAGCCCCTTATCAACACCCAATATTTTACACTCAGTAAAAGCTCCCATAAAAATCTGTTTCTCTTTACCTCACGTAGCTGGTCAGAGCTTGTGGAGTCAGGCTGGAAGGCAACCAGTAAAACCAGTCGCTGCTCTTCTCTCACACTTATTTCTCCATGTCTTTCCCGCTCCTCATTTGACAGAGTTTTCTCATGTCAGGCCAAACATGTGATTCCCTTTAACCACAGCCCTGGAACAGCTGATGGGCCAGAGATTTTGCAGGGCAGAAGCAGAGGCAGGCAGGGACAACTGTTTATTTTATTTACTATCTATGGAAAGTGGCTATTTCAGGGGAGGTGTAAGGCTGGCTTGATGAGGTGTTTAAATCACGGCGATACAGCGAAGGGGCAGTGGTAGCCTCCAGTGATGGTTTAACTTTGTTCCATATGACAAAGGGTGTGTTAAAATGAAATAATATAAAGCAAAGGAAACAAGTTGTGGTGTGTCCTCATACAGATTAAATTTACAGGATGACTAGAATGAATATTTTGCATTTTCAACAAAAAGCTAAAGAAGCCACTTTGAATCAGGCGTGCTGGTTTGTAATAGAAAAGTTTAATTTGTGACATAACAATTTGAGATCCTTGAGCTCATATTCACATTGATAAAAAAAAAAAAATGCATAAAAAAATGAAGCAGAGGTGGTGAATAGATGTGGAAGGTAGGAAAGAGAGTCACAGGTGGAGCTCCACCTGGAGAGAGCAAAGCAAATTGAATCCACTCACATTTTAATCTTTATCTTGTCTTAAAGTGTGTCATCAGTCTCTCAGTGATGGGAACCCAGGGCTCCACTATGTGCAGCAAATCGCAACCTAATCTCATCTCCACCGACGCGTCGCTCATGCTGCTCAGCTTCTCTGGTCGTGCATGTTGGATGAGCCTGACTCTGAAGTTGATGTCCGTGGCGGTCCTACCTGAGTCACCACCTGCAGTGAATAGCCGTGACACAACAAAACAGATTTCATTGCAGTCACCTGTATGTTTGCACCCATGTGTGTAAAGCCCCTGAGTGTGTGTTTATCACAGTAATCAGCCTCTGGCTCAGAGATAAGAAGGTAGACAGTCATCAGGAAGTCACTCAGCACTCACTGCCGGAGACAGACTCCTTTGTACACTAAAGTTTGGAATCAGTTTGAGCAGATGATGTTTGGACTGTCGGGGGCTCGGCTTGCATAGTGGTTCTATGTGATCGTGAGTAAGCGTTGATTTGGTGAGAGAAACAGAATTTTATCATCAAGATAAAAGTTTCTTTATCAAGACTTCCCGTCTATGTTCTGGACTGCTTTTGTCAGGCTTGATGATTCAGAGATATCTGGTAATAATATGTATCTTTCTGCACAGCTTGAACAAAGTTAGCGTTTCTCCTTAGCAAGAGTTCAGAGCTAGATGCTTAAAGTCACGCACACCTACCATTTTTGTTTTTGCTCTGTGTTTTGATACCAGGTGGGTTAGCACACTCATTGAAATGATGTTTCCAGAGACATTTGCTTTCTTCCAGCTTATGGCACCAGAATACTGCTGGAATAAGCTGTAAGAACCAGAGCTTTGGGAGATTTGGGAGAATTGGATCCTCAGTGCTTGAAAATCTGGGAGTTACAAAGGAAACAAATAAAAATCAAAAGACAGAAAAATTCAAAAGCACCTTTAGTGAGACTAACTGATTAGGAGCCTGTTAGCTTAGCCAAGGAAGCTTGTTAACCCATATGCTAACATCTGTTAGCAGAGATTATTATTTCTCTGAAGACTTGCAGTTTCACGTGCTAACAGAATGCAGATCAATTAAAGGGAAAAAAAAACAAACTAAAGAAAAAGTCTGATTAAAAGGTGATTGTTGACAAATACATATCAACGTCATCTTCAACATCTTTTGCTGTCAGCGTGACATGCTAACCTGGATAAATCTGAAGCCGTCTCAAACATGATTGGTCTAAACTACTCAACCAATAACAAATGAAAAGCAGAACATGTTCAACTCCAGAAATCTTCCCTCAGTTGCTGCGTGTCTATAAAAAGATGGGACTGACATCAGGCTCAACATAAAGAATGGAATCAGAAGGTAACAGTTTTGGAGAATTATTTTTTTTAATCCGCTATTTACTATCTGATGTTATTTGTGTAAATCTTGAAAACAACAAATTTTGTCTTGACGCAGGGCTTTAAGCTGTGACACATATTAGCCTGACTTCCTTCAGTCTGTGCTGTTATTACTGTATTTATCATCAAAACAAGTTATGCTGATCTTTTCATTTGGCCCCTTAGCAAGAAGGTAAATAAAAGTATATTCCAAAGAGTCCTTTAAGATGATCGTACAAAAAAGATCATTGAGCAGGGCGGCTTGCAAATATGATTCTAACACAGAGTGTGTGAATATTACGTTTGAAATTGTAGAGACATACCATTTGTCAAAAAATACATGGTTCATGTTAAGGCTTTTTCTGTTCCAGCCTGATCCTCTATACCCCTCCTCTCAATCAGGAAAGTTTTTCAAATCAAATCCCTTTTTTCTTCACATTTGAGGCATTTCACTGAGTGACTCAAAGTCAGGTCTACAGCGAGACTAAGCTGCCTAAAATCAAATGATACACATCAGTAGTGAGACTTTGGGGATAAGAGCAGCCGTGACAGCAGGAAATCTGATTGATGGGAACATGGGGCTGATGTCAAATCACAAGGTTTTAAGTGGAAAACCAACATTGATGCTTTATAGGTTAGTCTTTCTTCATGTCATTTTGCAACTTGATGTGAGCAGAGGTCAATTGGTCTTGACCTGCTGACCCCTTGTTATTCAGGAGTCCACAAAAGCTTCAGACGTCACTCATATGGTGGCCGCCGACAACACCCCCACCCCACCCGTCTGGCAGCCATTGTCTAAATGTCATCTGGCAAACAAAACGGCTGTTCATCCAGAGCCCGAACAAAACACAGCATCCTCCATTCACACTGCGACCGTCAGTCTCACTAACAAGCGCTGCCACCTTCTCAAAAACTCACATTTTTGTCCCTTTTTTCTTTTTTTTTTTTCTATTATTATCAAGGGCAGAGAACTTATCACCCCAGATCAAAGAGGGCATCATGGCAAACATGGCAGACATCCCAGTCCCGTTACCCATCCTGTGTGAGGGTGAATGATTTGTGCATGCAGACTATGAACAAGCCCATTGTAGTTGTGCTACTGTGCCTAATTGGTGTGTACACAACTATGTCAGCCTATGTCATCCTGTGATCTTCTCTAGTTCGTCTGTTGTGTGTGGCTCTATTGTGAGCTGAGTGGGAACATTGAGGGTTATGCAGATCTGCATGAGGGCATGCGTTATCAGGGACGCACATCAGCGTTCCGGTCCGTCTGGTCACAGTTTCGTTTTCACCTCAGAAGCAAGCTCAGCGTCTGAGATGCAACTAGATTTATGATAGCAAGGCTCTGCGGCTCTAGGATCGAGTGGCACCGCTAACCAGGGTGCCAGGCAGACCCTCATGGAGTCAAGTTCGGCCAGGCTCTTTACTTTATGCGCAGCAGTAGCCAAGTTGGTCCCTTTTTCGTGGTAACTGAAGCCACTTGTTTGGCAAGCACCTTCAGTTACAACGTAACATGCTGAAATACATGTCTTATTTATTTTTCTTTGGTTCACAAAGCACTAAAATATTACCTTAATTTCATCAGTAAGTGTGATTGCTTACAACTACTACAAATGTAAAACAAGACTACCAAAGTTATGTCTCTTATTTGTGGATAAGTTCACAATATGAAAAGATTTTATTTTTTTAAATTGAGAGCATTTGATATGAACCTGCATAAAGATGTATTCTCATCATCCAGGGACGCTGCATAGAGAAATACAAACGAGTATTCGGTTTTGTGATAGTTTCATTAGTCCTTTGTCATGCCCTGTTGAGGTTCAAACTGTCGGAAGCGTAACTTTGACTTAAATGTTTGGTGTTCCCTCCTGCCCTGTTTATGTGGATAAAAGAGCTCACTGAACGGGCGGAGTATCTGATGAGGGATAACATCATCGTCTGGTTTAGCTTTTGTCACAATGCTCCAGGTTTTTCAATTTACCTCGTCAGTGTTGGTGGGTTTCTGCCATGGAGACAAACAGTTCATCTTGTGATCCATGAGTTATCGCATTCCTTCCAGATTTACTGGAAGAGTTCAGTTTGAAGCAAAAATATCATTTTATGGTTAAATAGAAATCATTGTTTCCATAGAGGCTTGAACTGTAACACAATTTCTTTGCTCATGGGGTATTTCTGTGATCTATTTTTTTTCTTCCTTTTTGCTGATATCAGTAATCAGTAAAACTCAGGTTCTTCAGTAAAGATCTTGTTTTTGAGGAAAAGCCTTCATCAAAATAAGGCGTGCACTTGATCTCTTGTAAACATGTAACAATGGATCTGCCCCGATGAAACCCGAAACTCTCGCTCTGCTGAAAAAAAACCCAGAGAAACAAAGCCACAGGGAGATAACACTGAGGTGTGTTATCAGTCTTTGATGTTCTGGAATGGCTGTGTGAGTGTGTGTGAGTGTGTCCTGCTTTATCAGCACACAGAGATGTAAAGGGGCCTGACCTTATCACAGTGTCTCTTCCTCCACCTACATCCCATCCTCCCTTTCTGCTCTTGAGATCGTCAATACAAACACACACATACACCCAAATAAAGCAGATCAGAGGAAATTCTCCAAAGCGGTTCAATACATTGGTTGGCGACACTCTTTGAAAAGAGCGAACTCCTGTTGGTGTGTGTTTACGTGTCCAGACAGAGGATATTGACGAAACGCAGACCATTGATGGATGTGGGGGAGGGATTTGAATGGTCCCACTGCTGACATGTTGTCAGTTGAAAAATCTGTCACCGCTGTACAGTGGTATGTATTTGCGCTAAGACTTTGTGCTCTATTTCCATTAAAGTTTCTTATCCTGTCAAAATCTAGATGAGGCAAAGCTGATCGTCTCGTGACACTGAAGCGGGGCCTGCTCTGCTCACAGGCTGCTCACGCCGCTCCTCTCAGACATGGCGCAAAGAGGATGCTGAGGTTGATTGTAATCTGCTTCCATTTTCTTCTCTGAATTCAGATCACAGTCAAAGTTGGAGTCATTGAAGTATATGAGCTAGATTAGAAATAGCTGTGTGAAAAGTATTGATTTGTCCTGATGCATTGACAGAATCAGAAATCACGTTCACATTGATTTCAAATACCTGGAATTACCTACAATTTATTACTTACTTAGATTTCTTTTTGTTACACCTCATTACCCTGCAGTTTTGGTGTCATTATTAAGGGACATATTTTAATGAATGAACCTGTATCACATACCGGTTTGAATTAGAATGTGAGAAAACTTTAATTGAATCACCATTTTGTAAACAATTGCAGACTTGCTCATTGAGCAAATAAAGTATATGCGTCTCAAAGAAAGTAGAGTAACCACTTGTTCTGTTAATAATGTTTAAAAATGTTCTTCAGCTAAATTAAATTAAGAACATCGGGGAACATGCTGTTAGTGGTGCCTTTTCCCCTCTGAACCTCTGGTAAATTTACACCTCTTTTTTTTCCAAAAAACGGATCAGACCATCACTTTGATGTGGGAAGTGTTGTCCGTTAACTTCCAGCTCATGTCTGGTATGAATCTTGATGCCATTATTTGAGAATTTTTGAGGTCTAGTTTCCCAGAGCCGGGTAGAGTGCACTGGAGCGTTTGATTTAAGACCATTATTTTCACCCAACACTTCTACACCAGAGGAGGCATTAATTTATGTGCTCTTTTTTGGTGTGTGACTCTGCGGTCACAGCCTCATCTGTTTTAAAGCATGGAGAGGAAGTCATTCTATAACCTCTCTGCACATGTGACTCGTTAGCTAACATGGTTATTAGCCACAGTTAATTCTTTTCTCTCTTTGCTGAGGGCCCACTGAGAGAGACATAAATTTCCTGAATGGAAAAACTTCAAGCAAAGACATGTGACGCTGGCCGATTCCTGCCCACCATCTGCCCAGTTAAGCAGTTATTTGTCACAACGGAGTCCTTGAGATACCTCATGTTTGCTGACAACTGTGTTGCAGTGGATAAAAGGAACGTTCCTGGATGTCACTTGGTCTTGATCAGCAAGAGATTTACAGTGACCTGACCCAGGGATCGCCATCATGGGGTGTCTGGAATTATCCTAAGTTTACTACTCCAAGGAGTGACTGCTGGAGGTCAGGGTGAAGGAAGCAGATTTATATAGCCAGGGCAACATGCTGCACATGCCCGTCCTCCATTTAGCTAATGGGCCTGCTGTCATAATAACCATCCTTTCATGGGGGGAGAGTTATGGCCCCATTGTCTTCCTGCTGAAGTTGCTTGTGTGTTATCTTCTTGGAAAGCTGTGAGAGCTGAAGGTTCAGTGGTCATGTTAGGACTGGTCTGATATCATTTTATGGGCTCTGGAGCTTTGTTAGAACATTACAATTAACAGGTGGAGCTTTGGCTTATATAAGTCTTCATATTAACTATTACATGAAATATGTTTTCATAGTCAAACAACATTTTCATTGATAATCAATTGACTAATACTGAACACTATAAACTAAGTTACACAGCATAGTGCTCCAAAAGAAGGTTAGAAGTAATTACAATCTGTATATTTGTAATCTGAAACAGCAGAATCAAGTGCACATCATGTGCAATGAGTGTTTATTGTGGCTTTTTTGATGGGAACTGCAGTGACATTAGGAGGGCGTGTTAGTAACTAGCTCCTCATTTAAACCTTCACAACTGCTTACTAAGTAGTCGAGTGTTTGGAAGTAAGAAGACTGCAAGTAGTACTTACTCTCTCTTATTTTTCATAGCTGTTGTGCCACCGTGGTAGGCCAAATTACAACTACATATTTGGCAAACTACTTGTTTCTTTTCGTCACACAATTTAAAGTGTTGCCACACAGAGGAGGTCGTCTTTCTTTTAACAGCCAAAGTGAACTATAGCATCACATTCATGACTGACAGTGAGTGATGGCACTGTCTGCTTGGAGGTTGTATCATATTTCCACATTTTAATAAAACAAACAAACAAATAAATAAATAAAGGACACCAAAATTGAAAACTGGATATCCAAATATTCAAATGCAGCTGTAGCTTACGTTAGGAGTGTTGGGACGGCTTAATGCCTTCAGGGTTATTTGCTTTAAATTCCTGCTGTACATGTGTACGAAACCATGAGCAGGAAACCAGAACCTGACTAAAATATAGTATCATTACCTAGCCAACACATTTTTATTTGGAAAATTTTCAAATACATGTTCAGTATATCCGAAACACCTTTTTGACAAATTATGACCATTTCAACCCTGATTTTTTAAAGGAGTCACTCAATACACACCGTCAAAGTTTAAGAAAAATAAACAAGAACACAACAGGAACACAGCAGGTAAATGCAAAAGAAGCGTTGTGATGCTGCACAGAATAATTAGATAACAGGGTGGATGATGTCATGTGCAGCTGTCATCTTAACAGAGAAAAGGCGGCATGTATTTAGTGTTGACATGCACCCACCAAACCCACCCCCAGCTAACGGTACAATAGTGGGCTGCAGAAACACTGTTTCACGGTAATGCGACCTGGGTGGAACAGATTGTTGTTAATGCAAGCAACAATGCATCCTCCACATCCATGCTGCTCAGATTATTTTTCTGTTGGTTTCAAGATAAGTTGCTGGATGGAAACCAATTTAACACTGTGCTGTTTAGCTGAGAAAAAAAGGGTTTGTATTCAGACTGTGAACACAAAAAACAAAACAAGAAAACAACAACAAGGATTTCAATACAATTCAACAACTGCAGCACTTAAGACTTTCTTTTGCTGAAGGCCTGTACCGTATGGCGACATGCCATGTGATCCACCAGAGCACAGTACAGCATGAGTCAATACACTAAACATGATTTTTTTCCCGACATCCTAGCATTAAGTCAGTGTGACATTAAAACAGGTTTATCAATGGCTTCATTCATATTTATGTGTGTGTGTGTTCTGTCCTTTTTTTTCTGAATTTTTTTTTTCTTTCAGGTGTATGATGCTCTTTAAAGGAGACACACCATGTCCATTAATAAATGTTTACACAATTTTCTTATGTATTAATGTAATTGTATGAGAAATTCTTTGATGGAAAATTAAACCAGGATACAGTATAAAAGCACCCTTTTGCATCTTGGCTTTCCATCTCACCCCACCTTCACCTAACACTTCAGAGGAACAGCAACAAATGCAATATGGTCTTGAAGTTAAGAAGAATAATGATTAATTTATTTATTAATGATAGAATGGCATTACAGCAATCCATATTACCAGTGTATGCAAAGGATTAGTACAATGCCCTTTGAAACATGCAGGTAGTATCTGACTGGCATTAGAACAATTGAAAATTGAAAATGAAATTAGAAAAACTACATTGGAACCAGTTGCTGGGATACTGGTACAAGCACAACATATAGGACACAGTGTGAACAATCTCACATTTTACAACAGATGATCCAGACAAGGAGCTGCAAACAAAAACAAGACAAAAACATACAAAAATCAAATGAACAGCTGTTGACACAAATGTAAAAACAGCGTTAGACATTTGTAGGTCCACAGTTTAGTACACGCCAAACCTCTGTGTCACTTTGCAAAAGTAAAAAGGCAACGCTTACCCCGAAAGCTACAGATTAGCAACACGACACTGGCAGCACAGTACAAATTGTTGAGTGGAGCTAACAGGCTGTTTTCTGCAGAGCAGGTGTGCTGGATGGGCTTTACACACACACACGCACACACACACACTCACACACACTGACACACATATGCATGGACATTTAGATTCATCATGGGTTCATCACTAACCCACATAAGCAGCACTCACAGGCCACATGGGTGGTTATAGATCGACATGGGCCATGTGCCAGCAAGCAGCATGGTCATTAGAGAGAAGAGGGTGAGCAGGGAGATGGAACAGGACTGTGAGGGAAACCTAAACCCCCTGGGCGCCGTTCATCTCTCCGGCTCCGTGTATCACATTAGGAGGAACATAAAACTTTATATTGTCTTAGATGAGATTTTAACTTTGTTTTAGACTTCGTCTTGCCCCAGAATTAATGTTAGCCTCTGCACAAGGGTTGAGCTGATGTACCACTAAAATCTCCTCCGAGACCAATGCTTATTACTTTCTGTCAGGCAGTGGGACAGCTTAGATGTAACCTGCTGAACTCTACAGGGAAGAAACTTGGCTGAGTATCTGTTTTCTGACAACAGATATGTTATTTGTAAGAGTAGTGGATGTATCTGAATCTTGTTATGTTCTCTGTGTTGAAAATGTGGCTGTTTGACAAACATAATCCAAATCTGTCAAAGTCTGACAACTGCAATTGAATGTGGGTTCAGATTTGTGATCTTTTTTTAACATGATTTTTGTGTGGATGGAATTTCATTTTGGTGTCAGTATCCCCTATAATCAGATCCAAATCCTCAACAAATGCAATTAGGTTAACATATATCATTTTCAGGAAAGCTAAAACTATCAATAACACTAACCTGGCAGTCAGTTATCAGCTTTTATTGGTTAAGAAGCCAGAAATCCTATGAATGATCTAATCTCTTAGCTGTATCAGCTCCAGCTTAGGCACTTTAAAGTTTTACTTTTCGCAAAGTTTTAGTGGCTTAAATGGAGGTCTAAATGCAAACCTAATGACCAATCAACGTGAGGAAATTATATGCATGAAAGTTTAATAAGAGATTATCCAGCTACTTATGGAGCCTGATGAGCTACGTCTGGACATCGCTGTTCAGGTGCGGTTGTGTTAGTTTCATATCTTCATGATGCATTTAAAAGAATTGGTTTGCAGTCAGGCAGCAGATTTAGAAGTGAAACTCAATAATCTTCACTCACAATATGTTTTATGATGAACTACTTCCAGTGTCTTTGACTGTAAAGTCAGAAGTTTTATTTGCTTGCTGTGTAACAGAATTGTGTTGGTTGAACTTATTCATTGAAGCCTGAGTAGTTTCCACTGGAGAGATGGCTTGAGAACAGTAACAGTTTATAAATGAGTTAGTAAATGTAAGGAAAAACAGATATATTTGTTGATGTCTTTGTATTCATAATCATAATAGGGTTTGGAGTGGTGTGAATTGATCATATAAACTGTGATCAAAGGAAAAAAACAACCCCTTCAGGCATCTGCAACTATTTCTGTCTACAGGAGTACAGCAGACTCAACTAAACAGAAAAGTTCATATGTCTCTCTCTTTCTCTCTACTCTCAGATCTTTTTTTTATTGTAAATTTGCTCTTCTTTATTGCATAGAAACACACAAAAGAAACATGGTTTTAGTTTTCCATTTGCTGAAATAAAGATGAGAACCCTCACGGTGTTGGTGTTTTATACATAAAGGTTAATATACTGAGACGGCGGAGCCAGTGAAATCCAAGAAATGGTACCACTGCCATTTCTGAAACTTTGCAGAAAAACTCTTGCATCCCTCAGAGGAGGAAATCAAAAACTGTATCATTGCTTTTAGCACATCTCAGGTATCAGTACTGGGAAAAAAAAAAAAAAAAAAAAAAGAAGACAAAAAAAAAACTGTCCAGCTCAGGTGACAGATGACCCTCTAAATTTATTGCTTCAATTTATTCCTTTATGTGTGCATGTGCCTCTCTGTGTGTGCGGGTTTATTTAGGTAGTAAATCCCTGACAGGCAGGACTGAGCCTGGCAATGTAGCTGTGTGTCAGGACTTACTCATTGGTGTTTTGGGAAGGGATTATGAGGGATAAGAGACCTACATTCACACAAAACAGGATGAGGGGAATAACGGAGAGAGAGTCCATTTACCAACAGCAGACGTGTTCCCCGCCTGTCTTTTCTTCTCTTTTGTTCTTCAGTGCCATTTAGCGCTTTTATCCAAAGTGCCTCACCGTACCATGCCTGCATACATTTTTAGCATTGGTGGCTCCACAGGGAATGCACCAGCAGCCCCACTTCCACTCTGGTGGTGGCGGCGGTGCCATGCTCTGCCAGTTAAGCTCTGCAGGACCACACACTTCCTTTCTGCCTTGTTAGCTCTCAGTCTCTGCACCCACTTCTGTAAATTATTAGAATAGCATCCGTTTTTTTTTTCTGCCTCAGTCAGAGCTGCAACACATGTTTAACGTGAGGGAGCAGTTTTCTGAGGAACTTTCATCTGCAGATTCAACTTTTCATTTTACTTGGAACAGATAACTGCTTTCTGCAACGTCTCCAAAGCATCATTCTTTGTTCCAGCAAGCAACATTAGCAGCTAAAGGAAGAGCCACAGAAACTGCTGAACTTTGTGCCGTACTTCGTAAATACAGGAAAGAAGGCTGAAAGGAAAAGCATACGTATAATAAACCAGAGATAAGGCTTCAAATGAATGCAAATGTTTGTTAGTATAATGTTTCATACAAACAGGGTAATGAATGTGTTAATGTGTTAACAGCACACAGCTAAATTTTACTGTTAGTAATTCGCAACCACTGAAATTATTGACAAAATGAAAAACATGCCACAGTTTATGAGACTGAAGCATTGTGTGACTGAGCCTTGACTTGCAGTAACTCAGAGTCCTTTTATCTGCAGAAATTTGTGGTGAATGTGAAGCAGCAGCAAAGACAAAGAATGTGTTTCAGGTCGTGGGCAGGGAGAAGAGGCAAAATTTGGGTTCTTATTTTTCTCTAGAAAGGCCCTAGGTCACAATAATTAATGCATTGTGTCAAACTGAATTTTAATTGGCCAGTAAGGGGGAGCAGATTACCTGCTTTATGTATTATTGTCAGAAAATAGTAAAAATTTCAGCAACAATGACAAAAATACACTTACCAACAGCACCTTTAATGCAATGCTAGAGTAAATATGCTGGACTTTTAAGAGAAAACGCATCTTTTTTTTCTTTTTCTGAAATACAAACCCTGTTAAATCCCATCAATACTGACTGATTTTACTTTGCATCCATGACTATATGAGATCCAAACTAAGATATTGTGAAGCAGACGTGCTATTCACCTCCTATGACTCTCTTTGTCTCTAGACCATATCTTCTCCTCCATCATCCTGTCGCTGGTTCTACACAGCTCACCTCAAGCTGTCAAACCCAAATTAGGGGAACAGATGAGAAACAAATGGGTTTTGTCTGGCACACATGAGGGAGGGAGATACGCTTATCAGTGCCTCAGTGATGGGCTACCCGATGCACTACTGCTGTCCTGAACCTCATATGCCCCTCTGGATTTCTTATCCTCCTCTTGTCTCTCCACTTCCCATTTTATCTAAGGAATTTTGGAATGCTGCAAGGCCATGGAAGAAGGGAAAAAGAAAGAGAGATGAAGAATGGGCAATGGTAGAGGAAAGAGGGGAGGGATGGAGTCCCTGGGTGCTGACAAGTCCCCTCGCTAAACTGACACCTTTTCATGAGCCCTGGAGGATTAGAGCTTCAGTAAAGGGCGTCAGCTTCCAGCTTCCTCTCACCATAGAACGATTACAACTCTGGCAAACACTTTCTAGAATTATAAGTTTGATTTCAAAAGGAAGTTTTAAATTAAAATATGTCACCTGAACGAGGAAGTATGAGACATGGTAGAAAACTGTCGCATGTTTAAATGAAGCAAAGTTTACAAAAATGCAACTGTTCTTATTTGCATGTGATTCTCTGCCATATAGTTATAAGTATATCTGACTTCTGCTGCGCTGGAGTTTGAGTTATATTACAAGTGCTTCTCACCTCCAAATCATGCGGCAACAGGAAACATCAAATTTAGAAAGTGTTGATGTTGTTCGAAAAGTACGAAAAGAGTAGATGCTCCCAGAAGTCAGTACTGGTGGAAAGAGCATATAGACAAAATGTAATCAATTGTTCTGTATAGTTAGGTTAGTTATTGATCTTTCTCTCCATAACATATTTTCCATATTTTGGCACATTGAGGAGAATCTCTCAGGAAAATGTTTTGACTTGGTGTCGAAAAATGTACTTGGGAACATTTAAAATCTCATCGGCTGTAACATCATCATCATCTGCAGTGTTTGCTGTCAACACTAGCCACTTAACTTGGCCCCAGATGCGCACATTGGCCATTGTTGGCATTGAATATGTGAAATGGCATCTGTGGGCCGGTTTTGCTGACCACTGGGCCACCCTGATACACTCATCCATTTACGGTGTGCCAGTGGTCGTTTCAGTCATGCCGAGAGGCCCTGAAGCAGAGTTGCCAGAGCCTGCAAGTGTTTGTGAGTGTCGGTTAGTGACTGATTGAGTGCAGCCCTCTGTGATATGAGTGTCAGGAGCAAAGAATTGTGTCAAATATGGGGCCATGCGTGCGCTGACTGACTCCACTGAATGAAGCCTCATTTGCAGCTTGCAAGCCAATTGTGTGGGTGCACATGCAAATGTGTTGGGATGAGTGTGCATGTTTTTTGTTTTTTTTTCCCAGTGTTTACATCTATGAATTACACTCCAGTGTTAATGAGAAGCAGAACAGCCTAGAGGTGTGTGTGTGTGTGTGTGCATGCGTGTATGAGTGTGTATGTACATGTGTGTAGGCTGGTGAGGTCTCATCTCCGGTATAAGATCAAGAGAGAAACTCGGGGGTGAACATTTATTCCTAAAACCAGGATTCCTCTTCATGAAGACAAATAAATGGAATCAATCCCCAAAAGAATTTTACAATGAAAGACCTGTCAAAAATGACTTAGCTCTAATTAAGATGTAACAGTTTTCCTGTTTTAATCATCCACGTTACGATCTTCTGTCCTATTGGATCAGAAATAAAGGCATACAAACTGAGAACAGAGCATTTTTCAAACACAAAGAATCAATTAATCACCAGGGAGCATTATACTGGGAGCAGCTTGTTTTAATGATGCTGCCACAGAAGTTTTATGACACCATTTTATATTGAAACATGTTAAAACATAAACAGGGCCAATACACAATATATTCCTGCTTCATATAACTGTTCCATATCATCTAACTTTTTTATAAAGATTCTGCCAAAGTTACTACAGAAACGGAAGTTGCTCCAAATGTAGTTTCAAATTTTTTTGTTTACCCAGACTTCCCAATTCTAAATTTAACCAAAGCAAATGTTTTTCTAAGGTACTATTGGTAAGACAGGTGGCAAGTATTGGTTACGAAAAAAGGAAATAGACTGCAGACGAGACATCAGATTATGGGGTATTATTCATATCTTAAAATACAATAATATTGTAGATAATAAGTCCCTTTTTTTAAATCACACTTTTATCTTTTTTTTTCAGAAATGTTGCAGCAGCTCCGTGACCCTGCACAGGGAATAGCGGGTATAGATCATAGATGGATAGATGTTGCAGCAGTTTTTAAAATGATGTTTAATGATGCTACTAATAAACTGATACATACTTTAGAGTAAAATATCACGATTAAGTCATTTGTTTTTGTAAAACTGTTTGCGGTGTTACTTGTAGACGGCTTTGCTGTGTATAGAGTAAGCACAGCAGGATAATTCATTGATCTGTTCATTTATTGAGGTCATACATGTTTGTGTGCAGTTAATGGAAAACAGAGCTTTCAGTCGGTTTTTTTGTCATTGCTGCTATTTTCTGACAGATAATGAGGATATCTGTGCACTCAGTGCAGTTCTTTATATTGTATGAATACCTGTGAGAAGATGTTGACAGTATTTTACAAACTTTACAGTCAACTCCACTTGGAGGACACAACTAACTACCTGATCGAGCACATACACACCTACACACACACACACACACATACGCACACACACGTTCATTCATACTGATAAGCATGCTGGAATGAGACTGCTTGCATTGTTTTGAAGTTGTGGTGACTCAGATGAGTGGGTCACTGTTCAGATGGCAAATTTCTACTTGATAACTGTGGCTATTAAACTATGAAATATATTGCTTAGTTCTCATAAAGCAGACACCTGGACTTAAATGAGTGGCCTGTTCAAACGGCAGCTGGAATTAAGGAGGAAAAAATGTCCTTTATTAGCCACATAAGCATCCACTGACATTAAAACATGTTACAGATTTGACAGAATGCTAGCTTAAGGCTTTCCTAACAAAGTAAAAACCTATTCACATCCTGGAACTCACATCCTATAAAGCTACACACCAAAAGTATTAAGCTAGCACAAATATGATGATAAAGGCTGTTGACTCCAGGGTCTTTAGGAGATGTTGATGGTTGTAATATTCTGTCTAACCAGTCTACAGGTACAGTATATGGGACTAATGCGTTTTTGTAGTAACCAAAAAAATGTTGTTGGCTTAATTGTGGGTTTTAGTTTACAGCAAATCCACTTAAACCAAAACAGCAGCATCAGTCTCAACCAAGCTTTTTATGGTAACCATATATATACACATACTTGCACACACACACACACACACAGAGAAAGAGAGAAAGGAACAGAAGAAGCTCCAGAAGTACCAAGGGTTGAAAGAGGAGATAGAGAAGTTCTGGAATTTAAAGACTAGAGTGGTGCTAGTGGTGATCAGAACTTTCAGGTCCTGCATGTTTTAGATATTTCCCTCTTTTAACACAATTGGCTCAGAATTGCACAAACATTAATATCATTAATATCTAATACATGCAGGACTATTGGGCCTGATGTTCAGGACAGATATATGAAAATTAAACACACAAAATAGTATACTGAAGGTAATCTGGCACCCTGCAGTTCTTCTTCCACAGAACCATAAAAAAATCTTAGAGAGCAGATTAAATATTTGTGAAAACTCCAATTTTGATCAATTAACCCAACCACATGAAACTGGTTAGTGCAGAGGACCTTCCATTGATGATGGGCATCACGCCTAAACCCTACATGCAGCTACCAGTATAGGATGCTAATTGCTCTGAACTTCTGAGTATCTGTTGCTAAGAAAATAGAATAGAATAGAATAGAATAGAATAGAATAGAATAGAATGTGGTGAGATTGAGTCCCTGATAAGAATTAATCTGCTGAGTAAATACAGTGGTTCTGGTAGAAATTGCTTTACTCTCTAATTAACTGTGGATCTCTTCCAGCTCTTAACTTCTGTGCTACAGCTAAATTTGGCAAACACATCTCTACAGCTTTGAAAACAAAATTAATGACCAAGCAAATGTTTTAAAAATGAACGGCATGATTGAAAGGATCCCTCTTTAAGTAAGTCCAGCATGAAAAATGACGAGAGAAAGAGATCCTGAGGTCTGATAGGTGAAAAAGGTCAGAAAGGCCATTTACATTCTCCTCATGTGCTGCCTGAAACATGCTTCACATCTGCTGCAGAGCTGAAAAGAGCAGTTGCTATTCCTTCCAATTAAGACCCCCAACTCCTCAAACAAACACATCATCACCACCACCGCTGCCACCGACTGCTGCGTAGCCGTCTGTCGGTCTTTAGCTTTGTCCACTCACATGTCACAGGGAATGATTTTCATATGCTGTTTGAAGAACAAAGTTTACTGACCAAAACCTGAATTTAGTTCTGAATGCAGACTCTGTTGGTGTAAAGCCATCAGTACTTCATGATTATGTGGCAGTCTTTTGTTGTTTTGTTTTGTTTTTTTTGTTATTTTATGATGTTTGATTCTGACACTTAAGTATTTCATACCTTTAGCAACATTATGCTAAAATCCTGGCCACTGTGCCACCTTTGGTAGGATCCAGATCCAGTGCAGGAATTCTACACTAAAACTGATACTGATTTTTCAATTTTGCTAACTAAAAATGAGTTTCCTATTTTGTAAACATTTGTCTATCACTTAAGAAAATTTAAAAGGATCTTTGTCAAAAAAAAGAAAAGAAAACATATTAGGAGCATTAAGCACTAATTTGAGTGTTGGTCATATATTAATGAAGACCAGAAACCAGACTTCTGTCACTCAGCCCTGAGCTGAGTGAAGTCGTTTCCCCCGCGTCTGCTGTCTCATTTTGGAAACAAGCTCTGGAGTCCAGAGGCTGCAGCAGCCACTGGCCTCCATCTGCGTCCCACAGCTCCGGGTCTTGTCACCTGACACCATCTGCATGCTAAGAGGGCCGTGAAAGGCTCTTCAGGCCAACGGACACACACTGCAGGGCCCTGCGCTGTCCGGTGACAAGTGTGGTGGGACAAGAGCCAGAAGGCACAAAGGAATGCAGCAGGCACTGTTTGTGCATGCATGCCAGCATGTTCCCCCCTCGTGTACAAGCTGAGAATGAAAGAACTGCTCTCCCCAGCTTGTTGAAGGAAATTCCTGCTGTTTTCTTAGTTTGTCAAGTCCTCTCACGCCAGTCCTCTTTTTGCATATTTATCCGTAAAAAGTTTGTTATTTAATAGAGTTGGGATTTCTTTACTTGTAAGTTTTTTAAAATGAAATCCCTTTGCTTTCCATAAGACAGTCCACAAACCCACAAACCTTCATATTGAATATTGAAAAATGGAAAACTAAGTTACTGTGATGCGTAATTTACAATCAATCTGCAATTATGGAGTACAATTATTGTCATTTGATTTAAAAATCTCTTCTTTCATTTGCATAAGATGTCCCAAACAACAGTAAACATTTTGTTGAGGTGCAACAAAAGTTGGTGATGGTGAGGTAATACATTATTCGCTTCTTACATGCACTCTCATGACAGGAAAGAAAGAAAGGCAAGTTTATTTCTAGAGCACAATTCATACACAAGGTAATTCAAAGTGCTTTACATTTACATAAAATCACAAGAGGCAAATGAAATCATTAAAACATATAAATAATCAATAAATAATTAATTAAAAATGAAGAGTGCAGAATAAAAGTATAAATTAAAA